>SNQJ01S0244434.1:0-13260 GCA_010110895.2 Picea sitchensis
ATAGATTATTGATTCTCTTTACTGATGGTTTGATGTAACCACTACGTGGTTGGGTTTAGGATTTTAAGCCTTCCAACCTACAAGAGGCCATATGGAGGACTAGAGATTTGATGGGTTCTGCAACAAAAACCAAATTTACTCCTAGACCACCTATAAACCAAGGGGGAAGAGATCAAAAGGGAGTAGATAAAGGAAAAGGAAGAATGGATGAGGAAACTAGAAGGGAATTGAGGAGGAAGCAACTTTGCTTCACCTGCAAGGAGCCTTGGGAGCGAGGGCACAAATGCATGGGTAAAGGCAAGGCACATTACATTGAGGTGATTTCTCATGATGAGGATAAAGAAGATTTTAGTCACATTCAGAACATGGAAGCGAATATGATCCATATGGATGTCGAGGGCCTCCCGCCTATTCCAACAAGATCATTTTGGCAGTTTTCCAGTTCGAAAAGTCTTTCCTAGTTTTCTGGTCCTTGACTTTCAGGGTCATTTTGAGGCCCGAAACAACATTTTTAGGGCATGCCACAGTCAATATGTATGGAGCTCTCCACAGGGAACATGTGTATTCCTTGGATAGACCTTTCCAACGGGTTGTCCTACACCTAGAATGGATATTGTATTAAAATGTTATGACCGCGGGAATTTGATGTACTAACTTACCCAAATAGGGCCCACATGACTTTTGGGTGCTTCATCTCCTAGGGTTAGGTTTTTGGATGTCTAGGGTTTTTAACATTCCTGTTTATTATAAAAAGGCCTTGAGAGCCTCATTGTAGCCATCTTCTTGTGAATGAGCGCATCCTTCAAATCTCTTCTCAGAGATAATCCACCACCATTCTAGCAAGCTTGTTTTCCACTACATTTTACAGTTTCACCTTATTTCCTTATTGAATAGAAACTAGTTTTACTGTATATCTGTTATTCTGTGTTAAGAATATTTTGATAATAATCTATATTCATTTCATTTTTCTCATAAAATCCATATCAGTGGTATCAAATCATTATGTTCCTTGTTGTTCTTAATGCATGTCCCCAACAAGGTCAAGGTACAAAGAATTGGGTCTCGAGCTTGTTTCTCTTAAGGACAAAATATATTGCACTCCCAAGCGACCTCTCATGGCAGGAGAAAATAAAGACAATGGGATAGGAGATCCCTTCAAAATGTTGCTTGAGGAATCCCTCATGCAACAAAGGAAGGATATGATGGATAATTTTGCACAAATCCTTTAGTGGCT
Organism: Picea sitchensis; assembly: GCA_010110895.2. NCBI lineage: Eukaryota > Viridiplantae > Streptophyta > Pinopsida > Pinales > Pinaceae > Picea > Picea sitchensis. The sequence goes on from SNQJ01S0244434.1 coordinate 1,235, forward strand.
ACCAATAGGCAATAGATCTTCCTCAAAGGGAGGCACTGCCCCCTTCAAGGTACAAATAAACTTTGATATTCCTATATTTGAAGTTCAAATAGATGCAAATGCTATAGAAAAATGGTTGAATTTTCTAGAAGGGTATTTCTCTATCCATAACTTCTTGAATAGAGAAAATATTAATTTTTCTCTCCTCAAAGCCGTTCCCCATGTCAAATATTGGTGGGAAAATTTCTGTGAGCAGAAAGAAACAGAGGAACCCTCATTATTTATAGTCATAGTCACTTGGGATTCCTTTAGGGATGCTATTAAGAAACAATACTACCTTGTTGGAAGTTATGACAACCTGTATACAAAATGGACCACATTGTGGTAGGAAAGAGACCAAGCAGTGCCCGAGTTCACAAATATCTTCCATACCTTGTGCACCAAGATGGGTATCAAAGATGATAAGTGAAATTTGGTGATGAAGTATTGCAGCGGTCTATGTAGATACATCCAGAATGAAATGGAATTTCTGGACATCTCATCCTTGGGTGCAACCTACCGATATGCCATCAAAATCAAGCAGAATCTCAAACAAAAGAAGAGACAATTTGGGCCTGTAAACCCTGCATAGAAAAATCCAGGAAAGGGTGGCCCCAACCCAAAAAACAAAGGATGGAGTAGAGACAGACCACCTCAAGAAAACTAGTCCATGCCACAAGAAAAGAAGGACACCAGAAAGACAAAGAAATATACCAAGAAGTGGTGTGACTTCCATAAGAGACCCTGGCATAACACTGTTGATTGTTGCTCAAAGAAATCGATGGTGGCTAAGGTGAAATCCTATGAATCATATGTGGGTTCTGACTTTGAATTAGAACCACAAAGTGGGAGACAAATCATTGATGCAGAACCCAGTGATACCATTTCTACTACCAAGCTCCATCCTGGTGAACCAGATGAGCCAGAGGAAGGAAAGTGTCTTTTTCATTCACATATGTGGGTGAAGGGTACCCCGCTGCACTTCATAATTGATAGAGGTAGACAAAAGAAACTCATCTCAAAATAGGTTTTCAAGAGACTCAACTTGATGACAATGTCGCACCCACATCCCTACACCATCATATGGCTTCACCAAGGAAGCAACATCCACGTCATCCAACAATGTTGTCTGTCATACGACATCAAGCCCTTCAAAGATGAGGTATTGTGTGATGTTTCCCCTCTCGAAGTTTTTAATGTTATTTTTGGCCAACCATGTTTATGGAAACTCCATGTTATATATGATTCTAGGCCTCACAGTGTTATTATCACTTTGAACAAGAAATTGTACATGATACTGGAGGCATTCCCACCTAGTGCTATTTCCTTTATCTCTTCCAAGCAATGCATGAGTATCATCTCTCAGATGGGGAAGTTTGTCTTCTTCGTGATTCACTCTCAGAATGAGAAAAAGATCGCAGCCACATCGAGGGTATTCGTGGCTGACCTCTCCACAAAGAAGAAGCAAGTGGATAATTTCGTCAAAGGATCCAACTTTATCGAGTTGTCAAAGCAGGGCATCTCTTTCACCAAGGCAAGTGGCTCACCCGGGTCCAAATTCAACAGAAAATTTCTCATTTAATGGTGGGACTCAATGCAATGGATACCATTGCTTCCTAAGGGGGGAGGATTGATCCATATGGATTTTGGTGGCCCCCCACCTATTCCAACTGGCTCATTTTGGCAGTTTTTTAGTTCGATGGTGTTTTCCTAGTTTTCGGGTCCCTAACTTCCGGGGAAGTTTTGAGGCCCTAAACAAGGTCTTTAGGGCTCGCCACAATCAATATGTGTAGGGATCGCCATAGGAAAAATGTTTATTCCTCATATATACCTTTCCAATGGGCTATCATGTGCCTAAAATGAGTATCGTATGCAAAATTTACGACGACGAGAAGTTGATGTACTAACTTACCCAAATGGGGCCCACATGACTTTTGGGTGATTCATCTCGTAGGGTTATGCTTTTGGATGTCTATGGTTTTTGAAATCCTGTTTATTGTAAAAAGGCCTTGAGAGCCTCATTGTAACCATCTTCTTGTGAATGAGCACAACCATCCCATCTCTTCTCAGAGATAAGCCACCATCATTCTAGCAAGCTTGGTTTCCACTGCATTTTACAGTTTCATCTTATTTCCTTATTGAATAGAAACTATTTTTACTGTATATCTAGTATATTGTGTTAAGTATCTTTTGATAAAAATATATATTCATTTCATTCTTCTCATAAAATCCATATCAAAACCTACCTAGAATAGACCCTACAATGAATGAAGAAGGTGAAGAAGCAGGTTTCGGCCTTACAAGAGACAAGAAGGTTACAATAGATTCCATCAGTTGGGTCCCTAAGTTCAATACCTTCAGGATGAGGGTAGTGTTTCAAGGAAAAAACGTTTCAGTACTCATAGATAGGGGAGCATCACATAACTTCATTTGATTCAGCCTTGTTGAATAGAAGACATATACCCACAGTAGAGTTTGAGTATTTTCGTGTGGAGGTAGCAGGGGGTCATACTATGCTATGTGACATGTACATTCTAAGGATGAAACTTACATTAGGGAGACATGGTTTAGCACAAGATTTCTATATGATGGATCTACTAGAAATCAATATATCTTGGGAGTTCAATGGTTTAGTACCTTGGGACCTATCACTAGCAACTACAAAAACATGGAGATGCCATTCATTGAAGAGAATGGGAAAAAGGTGATACTAAGAGGGATGCCAAGTAATACACCTAGAGTGGTTACAACAAAGCACATGGAGACCATTTTTAGGAGAGAAGACATTGTATATGAAACAAAATGTAGAATATTAGCTCAGGTGGATAAGGAGGGGAATCCTCATTACTCTCATGACATTCAGAAAATCATTGACAGTCACAACAAGGTTTTTGAACCTATCCCTCCAGGAGCACCACCAGATAGGGGGTTTGAGCATATTATAGAGTTTTAAGAAGGCACAAAACCTCTCATCACTACTCCTTATAGACACCCAAAAAGGTATAAGGATGAAATTGAAAAATATATTAAAGAACTCTTGGACATGGGTCACATTACACCAAGCTCTAGTCCCTTTGCATCTTTAGTTTTCTTGGTAAAGAATAAATATGGGACTATATGCATGTGCATTGACTACAGGGCCTTGAACAATAAGACTATTAAGAACATATAACCCATCCCTCAGATAAATGAGTTATTGGATGAGTTACATGGTGCTATATACTTCACCAAAATAGACTTGCACTATGGTTATCATCAAATCAAAATGAGGGAGCAAGATGTGCCATAAAAAAAAATTTAGATGTCATTATGGTCATTATGAATTTTTGGTTATGCCCTTTGGGATAACTAATGTGCCAACCACCTTTCAATCATGCATGAATTATGTCTTCAACAAGCAATTGAGGAAGTTTCTCTTAGTCTTCTTTGATGACTTGTTGATTTATAGCAAAACTTGGAAGGATCATCTCAAGCATGTAGACCAAATCTTGAGCATTATGAAGGAACAATCTTTGTACGCAAAAGAGTCAAAGTGTGAATTTGTAATGACTGCAGTCCTTTACTTGGGACATATCATTGTGAATTTGGGATGACTGAAGTCCTTTACTTGGGACATATCAGTGTGAATTTGGGATGACTGAAGTCCATTACTTGGGACATATCTAAGAAAAAGTAAAGAGTTAACCTTAGAAGGTGGTCAATTAACTCAAGTGAGAAATAGATAAGGGATATAAAGGAAAAAGGAGGACACCTCACTCCTCATTCATGTCATTTTCACTTTTTCATCTTGAGCTCTTGATCTAAGGATGTTTTGAGGGTTTTAGGATAACAAACCCTAAATATAATCTCAGTGGTGAAAGATTCCACCTGCCCTGGTCCAATCTTGGTCACGGAGGTGAAATATTCCTCCCCCATCATTCTACAACAATTACAGGCTACTCATCCATTGGAGAAGAGAGGCAATGTTCATTTTCTAGGGTTTTCTAGCAAGAGGGCACACTTGTAGAAGGAGAACTATTCGATCTGGAGAGAGGATTTTTTGGTGGCCAAAACCTATTGGATCTAATTGTTGGGCCTAGAAATCCTTTCCTAGAGCATTTTGGAGAGGGTTTCTTTGGCATATGATTTGTGTGGAGCTTGGAACAATTTCTAGTGAAGTAGGGCACAATGCATAAGGGAGATCCATTCATTTGAGGTGCCATAACACCTCCAATCAGCCCAAGACTTAGCCAAGGGGTTGTTTTGCATCGATCTACTATTCTACCAATTTTGGAGGGATTTGGAGGCTTAGAAGAGGAGGGCCGAAATATGCATAAGCTATAACCATAGGGAAGTACACAACTCAACCTGGGAGAAATGTTCCATTATTGAAGGGAAAGACATTAATCTTGTATCTTCCTACAAGTGTTTGGGTGGCCTTTGGAGGCTTGTATCTTCTCTTCTTGGACTTTCTTGAGGGTTATTATAATTTTTGCTGCTAGATCTCAGTTATATTGTTCCATATCTACAGATCTATTGTATCATGATATTCTACTATCTAAATAAAGGTCAGATATGAAGTTGTTTCTTTTCCATTGTGTTGAATCTATTGTATCTTGTTATTGGATGTGTTTATTACTGTATTCTTTCTACTTGCACACTGAAAAATCCATATAAGCTCCATAGCGCGAGCCAAAAAAACAAACAATAAACAAAAAAACTCAGTCTATAAGTTTCATAGCGCGAGCCTAAGTTTCCAAGCAAGGAATGACTTGGGAACATTACAATGGTATTAGAGTGTTAAATTCTCCCAGCTTGTGGGGTTTAGCACATGCATAAGTTCAGTTGTATCTATATGGGAAGGTGTAGGAGATAGATAGGGGAACCAAAGGAAGAAATGGAACGATAAGGTGATGATAGTGAGCCATAGGTTTTAGCAGGTATAACAAAGGAGTTGAAGAGCTCCATAGACAATACCTAGTTTACACTTCAACACCATCTACAAGAGACCCATGAGACAATGCCCAGGGGACAGGTTGAGATGAGGTACACTTTGGAGAAATTAAATTTTATCCAGGACAAGATTGAGTACTTCATGATGTAGATGAACCATGGTGGGGATGGCCCAAATATTAATGCAAACATGGAAGCTAGTGGTTCTCAAGGGTGAAATAGACATCACCATGAGAAAGATCCTAACTACAATGCAAAGGGGCAGATTTGATTTGGTGGAGTTTACTCTAAAGGATCAAACAATAACATAATCACTCCTAGACCCTATATTCACAAATATCTTCCATAGCTTGCACACCAAGTTGGGTTTCAAATATTCTAAGATACATCTAGTGCTCAAGTATCGTAGCGGTCTGCATAGATACATCCATGTGGAAAAAATGTTTCTGGACATCTCATCCTTGGGCATGGCCTATCTCTATGTCATCAAAATTGAGCAGATGCTCAAACAAAAGACACGAAAATTTGGGCTTGGGAACCCCTCACAAAAAAATCCAGGAAAGGGTGGCCCCAACCCGCAAAACAAATGATAGAGAAAATACGGACCGCCTCAGGAAAAGTAGTACAGGACGCAAGAAAAGAAGGACACCAGAAAGACAAAGAAAGATATTGGGAAGTGGTGCAAATTCTATAATATCCCCTAGCATAACACTGTTGATTGTCGCTCAAAACAGTCACTAGTGGCTGAGGTGAAATCCTCTGAATCAAATGTGGGTTTCGAATCTGAGTCAAAACCAGAAAGGGGGAGATGTATCATTGATGCAGAAACCAGTGCTACCGTTGCTACCACCAAGCTCCATCCCGGTGAACCAAACAAGACATAATAAGGAAAGTGCCTTTTTCATTCACAGATGTGGGTGAAGGGTACCCCGTTGCACTTCATCGTTGATAGAGGTAGCCAAAAGAACCTCATCTAAGCAGAGGCTTTCAAGCGACTCGCCCTGACAACAATTCTGCACCTGGAACCCTACACCATTGGATGGCTCTGCCAAGGAAGCGACATCCACGTCAGCCAACAATGTTGCCTATCATAGGGAATCAAGCCCTTCAAAGACGAGGTATTATGTGGTGTTTCCCCTTCCAAAGTTTGTAATTTTCTTTTGGGACAACCATATTTATGGAAACACCATGTTGTATATGAGTCTAGGCCTTGCAGTGTTATTATTACTTTGAACAAGAAATTGTACAGGATACCAGAGGTAGTCCCACCTAGTGTTATTTCCTTGATCTCTGCCAAGCAATCCAAGAAGGTCATCTCTCAAATGGGGAAGTTTTTCTTCCTCATGATTCATTCTCAGAATGAGAAAAATATCGTAGCCACATCGAGGGTCTCCACAACTGACCTTTCCACACAATAGAAACAAGTGGATAAGGTTGTGGAAGAATACTCAAATATCTTCTCCTCACCTATCTGGGTACCTCTGCAGTGTTAGGTCAAGCACCCCATCAATATGACCCCTGACGCATCACTTCCTAATGGTACAGTCTACCGCCTCTCTCTGTTAGAGAATGAGAAGATCAAGTGACCAATCTAATAAATGATTCACAAGGGGCACTCCATCCCATATCATCACCTTGCGGGAGCCCAATCATGTTGGTATAGAAGAAAGATGGAACCTGGCAACTCTGCATTGATTATTGGGCCCTGAATAAAATCACAATTAGAAACCAATACCTGATTCCCCAAATCGAAAACCTTCTTGATTAGCTTATGGGTTACAAAAACTTTAGTAAGATTGATATGAAGTATAGCTACCACAAGGTCCCAATAGAACAGACAGATGTATGGAATACCTCCTTCAAGTCAAAGGAAGGTATTTTTGAATGGTTGGTCATGCCCTTTGTCTTGACAAATTCTCCAACCACTTTCATGAGGATGATGGACGATATCCTGCGACCATTCACCAATACTTTTGTAGTGGTGTATCTGGATGACATTCTCATTTACAACAAGACTTGGGAAGAACACTTGCATCATATTTAGTAGGTTTTGCACACCCTGCGACAACACAACTTGTACGCCAACTTGGAAAAATGATCCTTCGGCATGGACATGATCCATTACGTAGGCTACATCATTGATCATCATGGTGTACATGTGGATCCAACCAACATCCAAGTCATCTGTGATTGGCCAACCCCAAGCACAGTCACTGAGATTTAGAGCTTCTTGGGCCTTGCCAATTTCTACTGCGGGGTCATGTTGGGATTCTCCCATATTACATGGGCCCTTAGCCAAGTAAAAAGGCATGGTGGTAAGGAGAAATTTGTGTGGGGTTGGTCCCAACAACAAGTGTTCGATGATGTGAATCAATGCTTTTCCTCAGGCCTAATACTTTCACTATCGGACCTACAACAACCCTTTGAGATCGAGACAGATGCTTCAGATTATGTTGTGGGTGACATTCTCACTCAGCACGACCACCCCATGGTCTCTCATAGTGAGACACTATCATATGTTGTCTGTAAGTACCCTACTTACAACAAAGAAAAGTACTCCATTGTGCAATCCTGTCGTCAATGGAGACATTACATTCTTGGGAAGGAGACAGTCATCCACATTGATCATAGTCCACTGTAGTTCATGCAAACACAAGGAATATTGTAGGATGACCTCCATCAGAAGTGGTCCACATACTTGCAGAAATTCCACCTCAACATCAAGTTTAAAACATGAAGCACCAAGTGCATTGATCTTTGCCTCAACAGACTTCCAGTTGCGACACTCACCATGGTGTTAGAGGCTTGCGACCATGAGACCTCTAGATGGCCCCAACTCTATGAGACAGAACCATACTTTTCCACCACCTACCAAATGTTGGGCGCAAATGTAGTTGTCACTATATTCCATATTCAGGATGGAATATTGTGTCATCTGGGACATATCTACGTTCCATCAAACGATCGAGGGAAGATGATATGGGAATCCCACTATAGTCGCATGGAAAGAAATTTCAACATCAAAAAGACAGTGGCAATGCTGCAAAAACTTTTCTACTGGCCGAAACTTCGACAGGAGGTCAACAAGTATATTAGGTCCTGCACTGCCTGCGCTATTGCCAAACTGACCACTAACAAACATGGCATGTACACCCCTCTTCCTACTCCTGACAGGCCATGGGAATCCATCTCCATGGAATATATGTTGGGCCTCTTGTCCACCAACTAGGGAAATGACTGTTTTTTTGTGGTTGTTGACCTCTTTTCTACGATGGTGATTCTGGTCGTCTGTAAGAAGAGGATCATAGTAGAGGCCACTGCTAATCTCTTCTTTGAATGATTCTGGGTAAATTTTGGAATCCCACAAAATATTGTCTTAGATCGAGACAGTCTATTTCTCAGCACATTTTGTTCGAGCCTCTCTTCACTATTGGACACCAAGCTCAAGAAATCCACAACCTTCCACCCCCAGATAGATGGCCAAACTGAGGTCGTAAATTGAATGATCGTGCATATCCTATGAATGTATAATTCCAAGCACCCTTGCACATGGGATGACACTCTTCCCTATGTCCAACATAGCTACAACTGAGCCTTGCATAGCTCAACTGGCCACAACCCCTTTCAGGTGAGGTTTGGATTCCAACTATTGGGTCCCATAGATGTTGCACTACCCCTTGCATTCACCTCGACTAACTCATCTCCTTCTTCAATTGAAGTTGAAAAATATACCTGGTTCATTGAGTAGATACAACACATCCATCAACAGGTTCATGATATCCTACAGAAGTGTAGGGACAAGTACAAGCATCACTATGATCAACACAAGGTGACAGATAAGTTTCAAGTGGGCGACAAAGTTTGGTTGCATTTGCAGAAAGAAATCCTTACGGAACCCCATCGGAAGCTTCAAACACTCTGTTATGGGCCTTACACAATCACCAAGGCCATGGGTGATAATTCTTTTGAGCTCAACATTCCTCCTTTCCTTGGCCTACACCCAGTGTTCAACGTGGATCTCCTTCGACCTTATTTCCCACCATTATTGGACACCTTAGAGATAAAAGAAAAACTGACACCAACAAAGCTCAACCCCAACTGCATACAATAGGAATCCAATGATCAAATTGTGGAAAAACAGGTCAAGGGCACTCGCCAGCAAAGGATCCAGCTTTATCAAGTTGTCAAAGCAAGGAAACTCCTGCACCAAGGCAAGTGGCTCACTTGGGGCCAAATTCAGTAGAAATTTCTTCATCTAATGGGGGCAATCAACACAATAGAGACCATTTCTTATTAATGGGGGAGGATTGATATATATGGATGTTGATTCCCTCCCACCTATTCCAATTGATTCATTTTGTTATTTTTCTAGTTCGACAATTTTTTCCTATTGACTTCTGGGGTCGTTTTGAGGCCCTAAAAAACGTTTTTAATGCTCGCCATAGTCAACATGTCTAGGGCTCAAAAACGGAAACATGTGTAGTCCTCGAACAAACCTTTCCAATGGGATATCGTGCACCTAAAACAAATATTGTATGCAAAAGCTACGACCCCGGGAAGTTGAGGTACTAACTTACCCAAATGGGGCCCACATGACTTTTGGGCGCTTCATCTTCTAGGGTTATGTTTTTGGATGTCTAGGGTTTTTGACATTCCTGTCTATTGTAAAAATTCCTTGGGAGCCTCATTGTAACCATATTCTTGTGAATGAGTGCAATCGTCACATCGCTTCTCAGAGATAAGCCGCCACCATTCTGGCAAGCTTGTTTTCTGTTGCATTTTACAGTTTCAGCTTATTTCCTTATTTAATAGAAACTGGTTTTATTGTATATTTGTTATTCTATGTTAAGCATCCTTTGATAATAATATGTATTCATTTCATTATGCTCATAAAATACGGATCAAAATCCACCTAGAATATACCCTACAGTGAATGAACAAGGTGAAGAAGCAGGCCTTACAAGAGACAAGAAGGTTACAATAGCTTCCATCAGTGGGGTCCCTAAGTTCAATACCTTTAGGATGAGGGGAGTGCTTCAAGGAAAAAAGGTTTCATTACTCATAGATGGGGCAGATTCACATAACTTCATTGATTCGGCCTTGTTGAATAGAATACATATACCTACAGTAGATTTTGAGGATTTTCATGTGGAGGTAGCAAGGGGTCACACTATGCCATGTGACAAGCATATTCCAAGGATGAAGCTTACATTGGGGAGACATGGCTTAGCACAATATTTATATGTGATGGATCTACCATACACCAATATTATCTTGGGAGTCCAGTGGCTTAGTACCTGTGGACCTATCACTACCAAGTACAAAACCATGGAGATGTCATTCATTGAAGAGAATGGGGAAAAGGTGATATTAAGAGGGATGACAGGTAATACACATAGATTGGTTACAACAAAACAAATGGAGGCTATTTTTAGGAGAGAATACATTATACATGCAACAAAATGTAGAATATGATTATAGGTGGATAAGGAGGGGCATCCTCATTACTCTAATGGCATTCAAAAAATCATTGACAGTCACAACAAGGTTTTTGAACCTATCCCTCCAGGAGCACCACTAGATAGGGTGTTTGAGCATATTATAGATTTGGAAGAAGGCACAAAATCTATCATCACTACTCCTTATAGACACCCAAAAAGGTATAAGGATGAAATTGAAAAAGCTATTAAAGAACTCTTGGACATGGGTCACATTACACCAAGCTCTAGTCCCTTTGCATCTTCGGTGGTCTTGGTAAAGAAGAAATACGGGACTATGTGCATGTGCATTGACTACAGGGCCTTGAAAAATAATGCTATTAAGAACATATAACCCATCCCTCATATATATGAGCTATTGGATGAGTTACATGGCGCTATCTACTTCACCAAAATAGACTTGCACTCTGGTTATCATCAAATCAAAATGAGGGATCAAGATGTGCCAAAAAAAAAAATTAGATGTCATTATGGTCATTATCAATTTTTGGTTATTCCCTTTGGGCTAACTAATGTGAAAGCCACCATTCAATCATGCATGAATCAGGTCTTCAACAAGCAATTGAGGAAGTTTCTCTTAGTCTTCTTTGATGACTTGTTGATTTATAGCAAAACTTGGAAGGATCATCTCAAGCATGTAGACCAAATCTTTAGAATTATGGAGGAACAATCTTTGTACGCAAAAGAGTCAAAGTGTGAATTTGGGATGACTGAAGTCCTTTACTTGGGACATATCATTGGGGATAAAGGAGTACATGTGCACCAAGAAAAAATACAAGCTATACTTGACTGGCCAATACCCAAGAATCTTACTGAGTTGAAATGATTCCTTGGTATTTGTAGTTACTACTAGAGGTTTGTCAAAGGATTCTCCCAACTTTGCGCACCCTTGACATATTTGAACAAGTACATTTAGGTGGACTCAAGAGGAACATGTGACATTTGATAAAATGAAGAAGGTAATGAGCACTTGTTCAGTTCTCTCCTTACCAGATTTCTCGCATCCTTTAATATTGGAGTGTGATGCCTCATGTGAGGGAGTTGGAGCAGTTATTATGAAAAACAGACACCCCATTTCCTATGAGAGATGAAAATTGAGGGGGCTTGAGATCCTATACACTGTTTATGGAAAACATATGTTAGTCATTATGCATGCATTGGTTAAATTTAGAGAGTACTTGGTTGGGGTGAAATTTGTTGTTAGGACAGATCAAAATAGCCTTAAGTACTTCTTAGACCAAAAGGACCTTAATGAAAGATAACAAAAATGGGTTAGAAATATCCAAGCTTATGAATTTGACATTGAATTTGTCAAAGGAAAAAAAAATGTGGTGGAGCATGCTTTGTCCAGGAGGCCTTCAGTATATGCCACAACATATATTTCAGTTGATTGGAAGGCACATATTTTCGTGGAGTATTCTAAAAATAAGTTTTCTTGTGAGTTTATGGATGGGAAGGTACATGATGATAACTTCAAGATCATGGATGACATCATATACTACAAGGGATGAATTTTCTCGGTTCCTGAGTCAAAATTCAAAATGAGAGTACTGCAAGCATGCCATGACTCACCATTGG
>SNQJ01S0244436.1:0-12167 GCA_010110895.2 Picea sitchensis
AATGCACATAACAAAGCAGTGCACAATCAAATTTGCAATTTCATCTAAGTATGTGGACGAAGTAACATGTGATGTAGTGCCATTAAGAGAATGTGGAATGGTCTTAGGTAGTCTATACTTGTATGATCGTAAGACAATCTTCTACATCACAAAGAATCAATATAAATTCACTAAAGCAGGTCAAGATTATGTGGTTCATGCTCATCATGTTAAAGAAAATAAAACACTTCAAACAATGGAACAATTAAAGAAGACAGTGCAAGTAAGCAAAAAACCAATAATTGTTTCAAATGAAGTAATTGATCTTAAGCAAGAACAAGACATGATAGTTGAATGGAAAATCAATCATAAGTTGCTTCAAGATAAGCTCATGTCGTGCAAATATTTCAAGTATATCAGCTCATTTGCAGTCATCTTTTTGATACTGTCATTAGTAATGTTTTCTACATGGATGATAGTGGCTTCAATAAGATGTAACATGGTTCAAATGGTTAAGAATATACTGTCAGTTATCATGATTGTGTTACAGTTGATCTTGATGAGACAGGTGCACAGGACAGAGGACAAGTCGGGTGGCCTATCCCGAGCTTGTTGACTGGTCAGTAACCTTTTGGGGACCAAAAGGTCTTTTTGTGGGGAGGTGTGATCCAAAATCAGATCCAGAAGCCTGACAGGGCTTAAAAATGCTCAAAAATGAAAGTGCTCAGAATCCGACGAAGCTAGCGCAATTGCATTCATCTCGTCCTCCTGATTTCGGCAGTATATTTACTTCATCAAACGGGCTCTGTATGTATAATATATTGTGTTTTGTTCGAAAAGGAAAACAGGCAAAAAAAGGGGATGACTGTACAGTTCTTACAGTCCATACAGATGACGTGGCATCTCTAGAAGGCGACACGTAGCATGTTGATTTGGCATATGGGAAGACAGCTGGACCAATCTAGGGGTGACATGTGTCACCACTGTAAGGGTGACACATGGCACGGGATGACATCAACGGGTACGGTGGCAGACACGTGGCAGGCTGATAGGGTAGTACAACATTTGATGGGTGGCAGGGTATGTGGACCATTCAACAATTGACACTTGGCGACTTGTGCTTGGTTGTTGAGGTGCCACGTGGCCCAGTCATGGATTTCCACGTGGCACCCTATGGTTGGTTAGTGGTTTTGGTAAAATTTTATGGGTTTACCGTAGGTCGAACCCCCGACCTTCCTCCGGGCAATGGACTAGCAGGATCGGGCTAACCACCCGCTCCACATGTGGTTCTTATTAACCATATGTTAAACAAATTATTTAAGTTTGGTTGAAGTTTTCGTCGGCGGGGGAAAGGGCTGGGACTTAGCCCTAGCCCTCGGTTTCACTGCTCGCACATGACCACAGTTGCACAATGCGCGGGAGTTAACACAACGGACAGTTGGGGGTAAGGACTATCCCTTGGTTCCCGGGTGGTCCCATATGACCCGGGACCTAATCCACCAAAAAAGCGTGGGAGGTTATAACTGTTGGCCCATGGACCTATGCAAGCGCCACATGACTAGGGCTACAATCAATACAGTCGAGGCACATATTTATGAGGTGTGGTCCTATGAAATGGCACATGCAACCATGGAGTTCGGGAAAGGGGACCAGTGCACAGCCCTTTGGGCTGGCGCTTGGCCACATGTCCACCCATACGACCGAGTTTAGGGGGTGCACGCCTAGGCCTCAGAGGCTAATGCGCCTAATACTATACAATTTTGGGTTTTTATGCTATAGTTATGATTTTCAATTGATATTATGCCTGATATTAGTTGATTTTCTCCATTTTTGGAGCCCAAATCTTGGAAGGAAGTTGGAGATGAACAACCAACTTCAGATATATATAAACTAGGCCTGTTTGAGGCCATAAAGGATAGTCAAGTTCAGTTAGAGCAGAGTTATGCTGAACAGAAGCCAATCCAAAGCCATTTTTATGCAGGGAAGATATTGAGGAGCAAACGTTGTCGGGCCATTTCTGGGAGCTCCGGACGTCTGTTTTGCGTGTCGTTTTCTTTGCAAGGTTCTAGAGATCTGGAAGAACATGACCAAATTAGTCTTGTAGCCAATTGGCACTGCTGCAATGTACTTTTGAGCTTCTTAACAGAAATAAATAAGCCTCCCCCACAGAGACAAAGGCCCAGAGACGTAGGCAAATTTGTGCCGAACTCCGTTATCAATTCTCGCATTATGGTTTGTTGATTATTACTTCATTTCAGATCTGCATATGTGTATATGGCTTTCATAATTCCTCTCTTTTCCTCATTCTTTCATTAAGCTTCTCAATTGGATAATTAACGCATGCAAAATTAAAACTCAACCATAAGTCATTAAAAGATCCTACGGATCAAGTGTAATAAAGGATGGGAAACAATTGCAGTATTCTTTAAGTCAGTGTGAAGAACAAAATGTGAAGTATGAGGAGAAATGTCTAGTGTGACAAACAACTTAGTATATTGCAACATAAACCGTAGAATTTCAGTAGTCAAGTAAAAGAGACATCAAGGCGCACTCTCAGTCTTGTGAAGTGAATGGGTGAGTGTGTTGCAGGGAAAGTGTGACAAATTTAAGACTTGAAATCTTGTGATCTCATTCTATTTTATCAGTGTGTTCTTTGAATACCAGAATGTAATTGTTGTTTCATTCTTTAGAAGGTGATATGATGATATATAGATCAGTCATAGGAATATTTGGTCTATTTGATATAGTCAAAGTTTGTCCACAATGTTACCATTATGCCTCCACATAATTTATTTATACAAAATTGTAGCTGAAAAGATTTTGATGAGGTCAAAGTTTGTCCATAATGTAACTTTCATGCATCCACATACTTTATTTAGAAAAAATTATATCTGACAGGATTTTGATGTGGTCAAGATTTTGTCGACAATTTAACCGTTACACGTCCACACTAAGAAGTTGAACTCATAAAAAATGCTATAAATATGGATGTGCTTTGATCATGCAAGCATGAAAAATTGAGAGAAAATAAGATTCATTAATTATTTAAAGGAACAAATACCCGAGGTGTAGGACAGTCAGTGACGAAGTGTGTTGTTAAGTCAGTCCATGATGTTAAAGTCAGCGGTTCGAAACCTACTGGGACAAAAAATTCAACCATGTTAAGGGTTGGTGTGGCTCAGGCCGGGTGCAATCGTTGACTGATTTTTATGGCTTATATGCCCCAGAGTTGTGGTTTCTCAAGCCACATTCTAGTCCTGCAGGTGATGGACAAACTAGCAAACAAAAAAAAATATTCAAAGGAACAAAAATGTTAATTTGTCAATTTGTGTTGAAATATTTAGTAATGTAACATATTTTTGTTTTAAAATTAGGGTGGCAGGGTGGTGCTAGGGTGAGGCAAAGCTCACTGAGAGTTGGAGTCATAATTTTTGCAATAGGTTGGTGCCTAAGAGGATTGGTGTCCTCATTATCTGGAAAAAGTTGGTGTTTGAGAGCATTGTTAACCTCACTATCTGCGACATGTGGGTTCCTGTTGAGATGGAAATTTATAATTTGTAAGTTGGTGGTTGCATAAGAACATAAAGAAGATTTTCTGTGATTTTCTCTCACATTGGGTTTCCACATAAAAAATCTTGGTGTACTCTATCTACTGTGTTATTTTTATTTTTTCATGTATTTGTCATTAAGTGTGCACCACTAAATATATTGAATGGTTGAAAAGAAAGAAAAAAATATTTTTTTAATACAATACTAATTCACCTCCCCCTCTCAATATTGTTATGAGTATCTAGAAATGGTATCAAATATAGGTTCATTCAATAACAGTCTAATAGTTGAAAGGAATGTCACACAAAATGTATGGCTAGTCCAGATTATTTTTCAACCAAAACTCCTATGTTCAATGGAACAAATTTTTCATTTTGGAAAATCAAAATGGAAACCTACTTGATGTTTCTTGGTATGGAAGTCTAGCAGAGTGTGGTATATGGTTCTAAAATCCCAACTACTCTTCCAATTGATGAATCTGGTAAGAAACATTACTATAGTAATGAAAAATCTATCAATGATATCCAAGGAGGACTTGCAAAAATATAATTTGTTAAAGTGATGTAGTTGGAATCCGCAAAGGAAATATGGGAGAAAATAGTAAACAATTATGAATGAGATGAGATAGTAAAGTTGGCCAAAATTCAATCTCACATAATGGAGTTTGAAATCCTAAGGATGAGTGAATATGGAAATATTGTAGGTTTCTTTTTCAGAGTGGATGGGGTTGTAAACACCACGAAAGGGATAGGAGAGGAAATTAAAGAAGCTAAGGTACTTCAAAAGGTATGTTGGGAGCAAACCTTTTTTGAGAAGGAAGTCGATTTTGGGTGCAGGCCTATTTTTTGGGAAGGATTTGTTTTGGTAAAGACCTATTTTTGGAAAGGAAGACCTAATTTTGGAGCACATGCAACAGGTGGAAAGAAAACAACATGGAGAAAAATAAGGAAAAAAAACATGGTGCGTAGGAATACAAGCCTAACCATGATAGGGTTAGTGTTTTTTACAATATTGTAACAGATATAAGGCAATAAAATAGTATAAATAAAGACCTAGGAGGTCTAGGAAAGGGATATATAGAGAACAATAACCTAGAGAGTTGATTATTATGAAATTGTGGGTTGTTGATTAAAATAAGTCTTGTAAAAGAGTCGAACAAGGTAATATTTGAGGCTTGGGTCACAACATGATGATCTTGGTGTGATCTAGTCAGACTCACAGAGGTTTCTTACTCTCAATATTGATTGTATTACTAAAGATGTAATGCACACAACACAAGATTTTGCAGCAGAATAAATAAAAGAGAAGAGAAGCCATATCTTTTTGGATGTAGCCTGAGGAAGAGGTGAACCACAGTAAACCTTGTGTTATGTGTAATTTTTAATGAATGTTTTCTTTATGTTGATCATTAGCTTAATAATGAATGGTTAAAATAGATTTATCATCATGCATGCATAGGTTTAAATATTAATAAATCATAGAAGTAATTGAAGGCTTAACAAGGATAATGCATAAGGAAGAAAGAACACAATCACATATCCCCACTCATTCCTACACTGTAAACACCTAAGTATTGTAGTCCCCCATAGAAGTTATCTCGGGTTAGACTGTGCGGTTCACCCTATGTGTAGTGTTTCCTTCTAGTTTACTCGGAGGGATGATAGTTTTTAAGGGTTTTGCTGGAAACGTGTTGAGCTCCGAACCTGGGTCAGCCCAAGAAGAAGTAAAATAAGACCAACAAATGGTTATGTATCAGGATGGAACTACACAGTATTGAGTGGAAGGGATTTGTGAAAGAAACACATGGAGGATGAGAGTATAGAAGGGAATGTTCAGGCCATGGAATCCAACGAAGGTGGAGATTGAAATATGGTTGAAAAAAAATGAACTTGAGTTTGTGTAGAAGAACAACAGAAACCCTAAGTTAACATCATGCAAATATATCAACAAATACATGTTTAGCGACTTGCATGAGGTATTTTTATATGATTTCCCACATTTTTTTCCAGGAATGGTTTTTGAGTTTAAAGGAAAACCAACCTACAAATATAATCATACAACTGGATTAGAATCCTATGGAGATCATGTAGTTACAACAACTTAATAACAAATTTATGCGCACAATATATTTCTGGTTGTATAGTATTGTTGCAGGGTTTATCACTGAATTTGCAGTAGATACCACAAATTCCTACACTGCAACAGAGAAATATTTTCTAAAAGGACCCAGAGGTAGGTACATCGGATCGTTGTACACTTCAATCAATATTTTATTGTATGACAACAGTGTGATCACCATGGAATCAGACAACTAAACTTCCCTACGTTCATAGGGAAGGGGGGAAGTGGGGAAGCATTGACAGGAGGTTGATATATGTAAGAGGATATGGATAAGGGAAAGAAGAAGGAGTCCACGGAGACAATCATGATGGAATAAGAATACATAAAGAATATAATGGAAAAATCTAAAAAGATGCACAGTGGAATACCCTAACAATATAAAATGAATAACAAGAAGAGAGCCATAGCCAAAAGAGAGGGCATGGAAAGTGATGAAGAAGAGGTAGAGGATGTATAAGCTGTGGAAAAAATTGAGTAAATCTTGCGCACAACATATGCAAGGAAAACATGTGGTATAGGGTCAGGAACAGAAGGTAGAAGTCCAATATAGATCACCGTCAATGTGGAACCTACAACCCCATGTATGACTAATGCACCAGACAAAACACCAACATTTAGAGAACCACATTTTAGTGAAATAAAAGCAATAGGAAAAGAATCCAATCAAGGAAAATTAACTAGGGGAGCAAGTTGAGGAAGTAATAGTCAATTTTCTACACTGCACAGAGGAAGTAGTTCAACATAGTTCAAAATGGAAGGACATGACCCGACGATCATATTACCATAGTTTCGGGGAGAGGCATCAAAGGACCCTAAAAAACACTTATTCATCTATGAGAATATCTGGGAAGAAAAAAAGATCAAAAATGAGGATACAAAGCGTGTGCAATTAGATATCATGCTAAGAGACCATGGACTGGAGTGGTACATGAGTCTATATGTAAATAATCCATAGGGAGTACCAAATACTATCATGAATGTGAAAAAACTACTCGTAAACCAATTTCAAAATCCCAACTCATATGATCAATACATGAATGAAATGATTAAAATCATGTAGAAACTAGGTGAGTTTGTTTGGGATATTGATCAAAAGTTCAAACATATGAAAGGTAATTTGAAATATGAAATTATGGACATGATACATAATAATAATAATAATAATCTATTTTTAAGGTCACGGCCAAGCCAACA
The DNA here is from genome assembly GCA_010110895.2 of Picea sitchensis. Taxonomy (NCBI): domain Eukaryota; kingdom Viridiplantae; phylum Streptophyta; class Pinopsida; order Pinales; family Pinaceae; genus Picea; species Picea sitchensis. The sequence continues at coordinate 6,844 of SNQJ01S0244436.1, forward strand.
CACCAAATTGGTGTATGAGACCCCCTTGTTTGTGGGACAAAGGACCCCCCTCCGCCCAACAATTTGAATGGTAAAGTCTACGAAGGTATACATACCCTACCCCCCTCTGGATTTGAACATGTGACCTCTTAAGAGGAAACACATGTTCTTAACCATTAGGCCCACTCAGGCTGTATTTATTTGTGAACTCACTGTTACCACACTTGAAATACTCGTTAATACAACATGATTTCCAAACTCAGGGCAAGGCTCTGCAAGAAGATTTCCAACTAGACGAGAACCAGTATCAATAGGAAAATCCAACAATAGAATATATGAAGGAGGATTTGAAGAATATAATATTTCAAATTAACCAGAATAAGGGTAAAGAGAAAAGAAAAGTTGTTTGGTGTACCCTATGCAGGACAAAAGGACACCATAAGAACGAATGTCCAACTTTTGTGCAATATATGGAAACAGGAGTACCAAACCCTTTTCCAACAGGAGGACCATGGTGAGATATTTGTAAAACAAATGGGAATGATCCATATCATTTCCCAATGATGCAAAAATAAAAAACAGTACCCAAAAGTTCATATTGCATTTTTTACAAATCAGTGGGTCATGATGACAAGGATTGCAGAACGATGGAAAAGATGAGAGAAATAACTTCAAATACTTACAGGGTGCAAGAATAAATTATGATAGGACGAGTTTCATGCCAATTCATCCAGTAACAACCACCATACAAAAATGCACAACAACAATACAACAATGCACAACTGCAATACAATAATTCACAACCATAGTATAACCCCGTGTAGTATAACTAGGTACCTTAGTACAATGTACCATGAGGAGATCGAGGTGGATACAGAGGTGGAGGATGAGGCATATGACCAATAATGTGCAACAAATTACAACAACCAGGACATTATGCAAGGTATCTTCAACTTCCACCAATGACATGTGTGTATTTTCGCACAACAGACCATGTCACAAAAGATTGTCGAACACTCTTCGGAAAGATCCAGGAAAAAAGGAACCAAAACTACCAGAATGTCTAGTGGATTTCTATAGAAGCCAGGGATGATGGGAGAAATATTAATATATTCACTCGAGGATGATCCAAACAGGAGATGACACATCAAAACAAGATCCAACGCAACACCAATGGGTTAAGAAGAATATTGAGCCATAGAAGTAGTTTGTCGCATAGAAAGAAAAGGAAACATTTAAGAAGGCTGGACAATATTTGCTGAAGAAGAACATTGCATCTACATCAGTCACACAAAAAACTTAGAACCCTCCAATGTACGATACGCCATCCTCAATCGACCATACCAGTGAAGGACAACCTTTAAAGAAATTAAGTTCCATAAATAATTTTTTGCAATCCTATGTTAAGTTATTGAATTATCCATCATTTGTTAAATTCTTAAAAATTTGCTAGAAAGATGAAACACAGAGGTAGAAGGGAAGTTAGAAAAAAAAACAATCAATCATCTCCATACAAGAACAAGAACAAGAACAGACATAGAACTCAGACTAAATGTTGATATTGGGGATTTCAACATGGGAGATATTACACTGGACTTAGGCTCTAAAGTAAATGTATTACCTAAGAAGACATGGAAGTGTATGGGAGAACCCAGAATAGGATATTCACATGTCCATTTGAAACTAGAAAATCAACACAAAGTGTTACCAATTGGAAGTCTTAAAGGTGTGACAATAGATTTGGATGGAGTTCACACTAAGGCATATTTTGCACTGATAGAGATAGTAGATGGCACAACACCATACCCAACATTACTTGGATTGGATTGGTAGTTCGATAACCAGGATATAATCAAACTAAAGAAAAGAAAAATGACTTTTCAATCAGAAGAATATAGAGTCATTGCACCAGTGTATCCTTCAGAAGGAGAAAGGTTTGTAGAGGCCACTTGTTTGGATCTACAAGAAATAAACCAGTTGTACCGAACCACCATGCAAGAAGAGGACTATGTTAACCCAACAAAAAATGGGGTACTCAGTTGGAGAATCATTAAATCATGTTCTTTCGACTCAAACATGGGTTTGGAGGATCGACAACAATGATTATATGAAGTTTCCACAAGGAGGTGCGCAAGAATAGACCACATAGTAAGATGGGTTGGTAAAGAGATAAGAGAACCTCCCAATTTTCATGGGCTAAATGAATTAGAGTTATTCTTGACAAAATATGAAGAGGAAGTGTTAGAAAATAAAAAAATCTTAGCCTTAGATACTTCACTCAAGGAAACATCTGGAAGATGGTGGGGTGATAATAAAGAAACAATTGAGGATCGATATGAGTGTAAATGACTACTGCGCACTAGATTTGGCACAGAACTGGGGATCAATAGTGTCAAGAAGTATGATGGGAAAGACACACCAGTTGAACACTTGGAGAAGTGAAGAACATGGTGAAGGATGACACCACTAGAGGAATGGCCTCATCACTTTATCGATACATTGGAAGGTATCCTAGGGAACAAGTACATAGACCAGGAGATGCATAGAGGCACTACAAAATGGACATAATTATAGAAGAATTTTGTAGTAACCTTTTCATTTGAACATGAGAACCCCAACATTGATTCAGTGCTAGAACTAATACTGGGAAAGATATTTTTTGATGAACCAGAGGTTGAAATCATGACATAATATCAACAAAAGAACATAAACACAGTTAAAGACTTACTATCATGCTATCATGTCGAAAATTAAGCACTAGATGAAGATGACCTGTGCAACATACATATTATGAATATTGAAGGAGAGAGAGATTTGAAAGGCCTATCTATGGAGTAAGAAGTATTTGTTGCATCGATCAATGTTAAGAAAGTCAACATTGGGACAAATGAAAATCCTAAAATGGCAAGTATTGGAGACTATTGGGATGAGAAAACATTAGAAAGAATAGCAGAGTTATTGCGCGGATATAGTAACGTGTTTCCAAAATTCTGTATATAGATGAAAGGCATAGAAGGAGATATAGGTGAGATGAAGATACCCCTCAAATGTGAGGCTATACCTATCAGATAGAGACCTTACATAATTAAACCAATATATAAGAAGAAAGTGAAAGAAAAAATTGAATGAATGTTGGAAGATGGTATTATAGAACAAATAGAGGAACATGAATGGATCAGTCCCATGGTATTACAAGAAAATAAGAAAGGGGGGAAAAGGATCTGTGTATATCTGATTAAACTCAATGATTCTTTCTTACATTACCTTTTCCCCACCCCTTTTATAGATAAAGTATTAGAAAATGTTGGAGGCCAGGAAGCATATTCATTCGTACATGGATTCTCAGGATACCATCAAATCAAAATAGCTCTAGAGGATAGGTATGAGATTTATTTTGCTACATAATGGGGATCCTACCAATATACAGTTATGCCCTTTGGACTAAATCATGCACCAACCATCTTTTCAAGATTGGTCATAGATGCTTTTAAGGAATTCATACAGTAGTTTCTAGAAGTATATCTGGATGACTTGACTATATATAGTCTTCTAAAGGACCATGAAGAAGTGTTGATACTAATGTTGGAAATATGCATGCAATGTTAGATATCATTAAACATAAAGAAATACATTTTTAATACACCTTTTGGGATATTGTTGTGACATATATTGTGTAAACAAGGTTTACTAGTTGACCCTGTTAAGATTGTAGTCATTGTAAATTTACCACGACCAAAGTCAATGCATTGGTTAAGAGAAACACTAGGACATACATGCTATTACAGGAAGTTTATAAAGGGATATGCGCAGTTTACTACACCAATGGAAAAATTGTTAAAGAAGGACACCATATTTCAGTGGAATGATGACTGTTAGCAAGGATTGGACACTCTAAAGGAAAAGATGGTGAAAACACCTATAGTAGTATATCTAGACTAGGAAAAGACATTTCATGTGCACGTAGATGCATCAATTATAACACTTGGAGAAATACTGGTGCAGGAAGGAGCAGGGGATGCAAACCATCCTATAGCCTTTGCAAGCATAAAGTTGTGAGAATCTTAGCAGAATTACAACACCACATAAAGACAAAGCCTCGCCATGGTATATGGAATTTATAAATTCATACACTATTTATTGGGTAAATGCTTTAAAATGTTCATAGGCTATTATGCCCTGAAATATCTAGTCAACCAACCAGTGTTGGGGGGGGGGTGGTGGAGGATCTGTAGATGGCTATTATTATTCCAAGATTTGATTTCAAAGTGATAGTCAAACCAAGGAAGTTGAATGAAGGACCTGATCACCTGTCAAGGGTAACCAATGGAGAATAACCTACTAATTTGGAAGATAACTTCCCTGATGCATAGTTATATCAGTACAGGTAGATGATGAATACTTCATTGATATTATTGAATACATAAGTACAAAGGTTGGGCCACAAGACTTTAGCACTGTGTAGAATAAAAACTTGGTAGTCAGAGCTGGAGACTATCAACTCATTGCACGTGATTTATACAAGATGGGCGCAAATATTATTTTGAGAAGGTGTGTATTTGAACATGAACAACACAAAATTTTGGCAGAATCTCATGAAGGTATAGCTAGAGGAAACTATACAGGTAAAGCCACCATGCAGAAGGTATTGTATGAAATATTATGGTGGCTAACAGTCCATAAAGATGCCAAGGAATATTGCCCAAACTGTTATGTTTGTCAGAGGGTTGGAAAACCCAACATAAGGGATGAGATGTCCCTAATACCACAAATAACTATGCCAGTATTTAAAAAATGGGAAATATACTTTTTTGGATATTAATCCACCAGAAAAAAGGTCAAGAGATAGATATACTATTACTGCAACTGAATACTTAACGAGATGGGAAGAAGAAACACCAGTCAAATATTGTAGTGTAGAGACAACAAAACACTTATGATTTGAGAAAATGATCACCATATTTGGATGTCCCAGGATATTGATGAGTGACCAAGGAACTCATTTTATTAATAATACCATAAAGGCTATGACTGAGGAGTTTGAAGTATATCACCAGAAGAGTACACCATATCATCCTCAAGCAAATGGAACAATAGAATCTTTTAATAAGATTTTGCAAAATCCATTGACTAAGATCTACAATATGAACATGGATGATTGGGACTTGAAAATACTAGCAGTATTATGGGCATACATGACCACATGCAAGAATTTGACAAGATGTAATGATCCCAAGACAAATTCTTTCTTGGAATCACTAACTACTACTAATTTATTGAGTAATTAAGTGCATACAAGATTCATCAACACATGGAGATCACAATATATTCAAGATGTAGAAGCACAA
>SNQJ01S0244437.1:0-13260 GCA_010110895.2 Picea sitchensis
TTTTGATGTGGGACATTGATTTTCTCTACAAAAGGTGGAGTGGAGTCATCAAATAAAATATGGAAGTGGTTGTCATCCCAGAAATGACAACTATCCATATACCAATCATCATAATCATCCTCAAAATCATACCAAGCATATATTTCTTTATTATATTCATCCCTGAGGCCCTCCATAAGAAATCTCTCTTGCATGTTATTCAATGAATCTTGAATACTACGAAAACTATCACTGAGGTCATATGTGAGGCTGTTTGTGAGGTTGTCTGTGAGGCCATGTGCAAATGCATCCAATCTGTCATCCAATGTGTGAAACAATTGGGCTTTGAATGATTCAATAATTTCTTTTAGGTTTTGAGAAGAAATATCCATCTGAGAACCCTATGAACCCTTCGGTCCCACATCCATCACGAAAAAACCCCCAAAAAATAGAACAATAAGTTACAACAAAAAATCGCGGTTTTTTCTGAAAAAACCCTAAAAAACTGCTGAAGTTAAAATGCTCATAACTTCACTTCCCTGACTCCGTTTCGGATGATTTGTTTTTTGAAATTGGGTGAAATTGTGAGAGGAACTCAGATCTGTAATTTTTTTGAGAAAATTCGGCCTCCAACTGCTACAGAAATAAAAACAAATCGCGTCGCCGTCCGCGGAAAAAACCCTGAAAAATTGCAGATTTTAAAACTTCAATATCTTGACTTCCCGGACTCCGTTTCAGACGATTTTTTTTTTAATTGGGTGTTTTTCTGAGAGGAACTCAGATATACAACCATTTATGCAATTTTCACGAAATATACCGAAAACTTCGATAATGTCGTGGCCCTCTTTTTTTCTCTGAAAAAAATCTCTGTTCCTTACCTCTTGAGGGGCATCCTCCTATTGAACTACGCTCCAAATACAATACCTATATTCATGTCTCATTACATTGCCTTGAGATCCCTTTATATGGTGCTACCATCTCAAGACATTCTAGAGGAGGAATCTTCTAGAAGTAGACTATCTAAAGTCCTCTTACATTTATTATATCTAATTACCCATTTATTATATCTAACTACCACTTAGTGGGCCTTATTTAATAATATAGTGGACCTAGTCCATTAAATTAATGACCTCCACTACTATCACTATGAGCCCTACTGCACACTACTCTCTAGCTACCTTACATAGAACCACTTGCAAGAAACTAACAATGCAGACCCCTTCCAAGTTGGTATATGTTCTTGAAGTTATTGTTCAATGGAATATCTGGTACCAAATAGAGAATTACTACCTTTATAGATATGGATTACCCTCACGTTGTCCAAGAGAGACTTGCACAGTTGGTTGAATTGCAAGAAGACAGATTCATTACGAGTTCCATCAGTTCATAAGGAAAGAAAGACCCTATCATGATAGGCACATCAGAAAAGAAGACATTCAAACAGGGTGATCTAGTACTAGTATATGAAAAGCTCAGGTTGCATAAAAGAACATATAGCAGAAGTTCAGAACGCATTTTATAGGGCCATACGAGATAGTTTATGTTACAGAAGGAGGAGTTACTGTTGAAAATGTTGAATGAATAATGGAAGGAAGGTTTGGTGAATGGGAGTCGGTTGAAGTTGTAATATCACAACCAACTACTTCACAACTCTCAGTAGAAGCATAACAAAAAAGGGTTTAGGTATCGGGTGTAGTTGAAAATGGGTGCCAAGCATAGAAAAGATAGTTTGCATAAGGATGGGAAGGAGACATAAAGAAGAAAGCGAAGGTTGCATTGTGCAGTACAAAGTCGAAGTGAAACATGAAGCTGAGATCTGAAGTTCCTCTCCGGGATGAGTCAGGAAGTGAGTGTTGGGGGGCATTTTGTCCTTTGGTTATGTAAGTATGAGAAGATCAAGGAAGAAAGGAGAAAATTCAAACTTCACGGAAGACACAATGACTGTTATTGGGTCAGGCAGACAAAGAGAGAAGAAAGGATAGATGAATCACGAGAAAGAAATCTGTTGGATGAGGGGATAGGGGATGATAGATAATCAAGGAAAGTATCATGGAATATTATTGAACAGAGGTAGAAAAATCCACTATTGGATGGTTTTAAGGAATCATAGAAGAAAGGAAATACATGTTGGTGAAGCCTTGAGAACACTTGAATCCAGGATTGACCTAGGGTTTTGAACACCTAGGGTTTTGGTACATCACAGGGTTTTGGCAGCACCTAGGTTTCGACCTAATGATATCGGTGAATGATTGTAATGTATAAATAGAGGTCTAAAAGGACCTAGGGTTAATTTTGACCAATGTTGTTATTGTGGCTATTGGTATTGAGTTGGTTGAGAGAGAATTTGTGATAGAAGTGTTGAGTACAAGAGGCTTCTGGATTGTAAGATCCTTAGTTGCATGCAAAGATCAACCCTACAGCTGGGTGCACAGGAGAAATGAAGGAGAGAAGATCTGCTAGATAAGAGTGCATATAAGAACTGTATGCTTTACTTAAATATAATATAGCACATGTTTGTGGACATAGAACTAGAGAGAGGGTGAACCACATATATTTTTTTTCTTGTGTGTGATTGGTATTTTATCTCTCTCATTGATATACTGTGATTACATTATTGCTTAGATCTGATAAGTAGATGTGCAGAATAGATCTAAGCCTATAAGTGATATATGAACATTGTGCTATTCTTTTGTTAGATCCACTTGAAATTTTCTTTGGTTGTAGACATCTTTGTCCTGCAACCCCATCATATCTTTAGATTGAGACTTCATCTTCTTAGCAGATGTTCCAGACCGGTAGTTAGGGTTTTGTGGTGCACTGTTGAAGCGTTGAACCGTGGTTTGCCTAATAGCAAAAACAGGGGTCCATTATCTGACCTACATTGATCAGCATGGCGTACATGTGGATCAGCCAAGATCCAAGTCATGCAGCTGACTGGCCAGTCCCAACCACACTTATTGAGCTTTGGATCTTCTTTGGAGCCCTTGCCAATTTCTACCACCGAGTTCATGTTGGGGTTGTCCCATATTACATGAGCCCTTAGAAAAATAACCATGGGTGGTGGTAGGCAAAATTTGCATGGGGCCAATCCAAACAACAAGCGTTCGACGATTTTGAAGCAGTGCTTGTGCTCAGCCCGGTACTTTCACTACCAGACCCACCGACAACCCTATGAGATCGAGACAGATGTTGCATACTGCTCGGTGGGCATTTTCTCACTCAGCATGGCCACCACATGGCCTATAATAGTGAGAAACTAGCTCCGGTGTTATGCATAGAAATTTACCCTACTTACGAGCAAAGAAATGTACTCCATTGTGCAAACGCCAATGGAGACGTGCGCTTTGGAAGAGACAATATTCCACACTAATCACCAAACCCGCTGCGGTTCATGCGAACACAAGGAAAATTGCAAAATATTAAGCTATAAAACTTGTCCACATGCGCACATGAACTCACCTCAGCATCAGGTATAAAACAGGAAGCATAAACGATGTCGTTGATTACCTCAGTAGACTACCAGTCATGGCATTCACCACAGTTCTAGAATCCTCTAGCCATGAGACTTTCTGGATGGCTCCAACTCTATGAGAAATGAGACCGGACCGCTTCACCACCACCACCAAATGTTGGGTGCAAACATAGTTGTGATAATTTCCTTCTTCAGGATGGGTTGTTGTGTCGTCTGGACCATGTGCTCCATCAAGTGGCGGCGAGATATTGGAAGTAGCCACTATAGTTGGGGACAAGACACTTTGGGGTCCATCTGATGGTGTTGCCACAGAAACATTTCCTCTTGGATGAAACTTGGACAGGAAGTCAACAAGTATATCAGGTCCCTACCTGCGCTATTCAAACCGACCACTAAGAAGCGAGGCCTATACACCCCTCTTACTACTCGGCGGGCAATGGGAATCCATCTCAATGGACTGTTCCTCCGTCCATCAAGTGGGGGAAATGACTGTGTTTTGTGGTTGTTGATGCATTTTCAAGATGGAAATTTTGGTTTCCTGCAATAAGAACATCATAGTGAGGGCACTTCAAGATCTTCTTTGAATGGGTATGGGTACATTTGGAATCCCACAAACCATTGTCTCGGATCGGGATGGTTGATTTCTGCTTCTGATCGAGCCTCTAGTCACTGCTGGACACCAAGATCACCAAATCCGCGGCTTCACCCCATATAGATGGCCAAATTGAGGTTGTTAATCGAATGATTATTGTATCCTTTGCATGTATAATTCAAATCACCCATACATGGGATGAGATCCTTCCATATGTCCAACATAGCTGTGAAGCCTGCATAACTCAACCGTCCACAACCCCTTTTAGGTTTGTTTGGGATTCCAACCATTAAGGTCCCATAGATGTTTCACTTCCCCTTGCAATCACCTCGTCCGACTCATATTACGCTCCCACTTGAGAGGAGCTGACAAAGACAACCGGTTCATTGAGCAGATCCAGTTACATCCTGTGGAGTTTAGATGATATCTACATGAAGTCCAATGACAAGAGTGAGAGCATCATAGCGATGTCAGCATTGGAACGCCACATAAGTTTCAAAAGTGGGTGAAAAACACCGTTGCGCTATGAAGAACTCACTTATGACCCCATCAGAGAATTCGACCACTCAGTTATGGGTCGTACACCATAGAGCTGCTGAAACCAATAGAAATTAACCCTGACTGCATACAACAGGGATCCAACGATCATATTTTGGACACACACATATCAAGGGCACTCAAAAAACAAAGGATCCAGCATTGTCGGTCGTCCATGGTAGCTCTTGCACCAGGCAAGTGGCTCACCTGGGGCCAAATTCAACAGAAATTTCCTCATCTAATGGGGCGACTCAACGCAATGGAGACCATATGATTTCTAAGGAGGTAGGATTGATTCGGGTGGATATCAATGGCCACCCACTTCAACTAGCTCAAAATAGTTTTACATTGAATTTTGGGAATTTACTATGTTGCTTGAGTTTAACTTCCGGGGGCTATTTTGGGGCCTAAATGAAGGTTTTCGGGATATAGATTCTTAATGATATCCAAATGCATTGTGAGCCCCAAAATGAATCTCCTCAATGATACCTTTCAACGAGCTATCATATTCCTAAAAAATGGAGATGCGTATGCAAAATTCACGACCCTAGGAAGTTGATGTACTAACACTTTAAGCAGAGGCCCACATGACTTTTTGAAGCTTCACCTCATAGGGTTAGGTTTTGGATGTCTAGGGTTTGGCATTCCTTTTATTGAAAAATTCCTTCAGAGACTCATTGTAATCATCTTCTTGCGAATACAGCTGTCACATCTCTTCTTAGAGATAAAATTTTCACCATTCCAACAACTTATTTAAGCTACATTTTACAGTTTCAGCTTAACATTTAGATAGAAAAGCAATTTTACTGTATCTCTATTATTTTTGGCCCAAGAACCTGTTAATAATATATAGTCATTCCGTTCTGCCTAGAAATACCTTCAAGTCAAAGAGATGCCTTTTTTAATGAACGGTCATGCCCCTTTGGTTTGACAAATGCTCAAACCACTTTCATGAGGATGATGGAGCTGATATCCTACGACCATTCACAATACTTTTGTAGTAGTGTATCTGGATGACGATGCATTTACAGCAAGACTTGGGCCAAACATTTGCAGCATATTCAATGGGTTTTGCACACCACATTGCCCGTGAAGCTATATGCCAACTTGGAAAATGCTTCTTGACATGTGGCAAGTGTTGGCCCTTAGTTATGGAAGTATGCAAAGAATCAAGAAGAAAAGGAAAATGCAAACTTCACAGAAGACACGGTGATTGTTATTGGGTCAGAGTGAACAAAAAGAAAGAAAATATGGAGCAAACCCGAAATAAAGTTGTTGGATGAGGGAGATGGGGGATGAGATAAGCAGGAAGAAGGATCTAGACAACTTTCGAAGAGAGAAAAAGACATGGATTTAATTCTTTGGGCTACCCACAAGAATCCGGAAGGCAGGCTGAAAAGCCTGAAAACAGGAGGTTACTTAGGTTGACTGGGGTTTCAGGGTTTTGTATCTAGGGTTTTTACACTTTGGTTTCAACCTAAGGATGTCGATGAATCATTAGCAATGTATAAATATAGGTCTAAGGGGCCTAGGTTGGGTTTGTATGATAATGTTGTTATTGCTGCTATTGGTATTGAGTTGGTTGAAATTGTGTGAGAGAGAAGTGCTGAACTGCAAAGGAGCCTTTTTAGTTGTAGATCTTCAGTTGGGTGCGAATATCAACCATGCATCGTGTTATAACCTAATTACACGGAGTCGGGCCATCTCGATTCCTTCTTTTTCCAAAACTCTTGCTAAACAACTCTTCTTAAAACCCCTTTTATAAAAGCCGCCCTGATCCATTACTGCAGCGTGCTTATGCACTAGCTGACCCAGACAGCCCGCGTGTACCTACAAAAGAAAGAAAAGGTGGAGCCGCACAACTTTGGGTAAATTAACTAAACCTTCGACCATGCATGGCTGAACAATTCCTAAAATACCTAGCTTCTTCTAGCCTATAAAAGAAGGGTTAGGGCTCCCATTTGGAGGAGAATCATAATAAATAAAGTATACCCGATTGAGCATTTCCCTTTGTCCCAACCTTTATGTGTGCAAAGTATGAGAAAGAGAATTGGAAGGCAGGTGGAAGAAAGATCGAGGACCGGGGATCAGGAAGCGTGTGACTTATCATTGTAGGTATCATTATTGAAGTTAATAAAGAAATGCTTTCCGTCCACCATATGAGAGATTGTCATTATTGGAATATTGATTGTATGATTGTTGATTAAATCTCTAACCCGATGAATTCGCGGTCAAATGCATGTGGAGTTGTTGTTTGTCTTTAGTGAATGCGGTCAACATTGGGAGGAGAGTTGCAATAAAAAAAAACAGCATGAAAAGGGATGAAATCAAACACGAAGAATAGATACGTCAACAATCTCTTGAGCCTTGTATTTACATATAGTAGTAAGAGTTAGGCATGGGATGATGGTAAAAGTAAGAATCTTTAGGTCATTTGCGCCATGATAAAGCCAGGTGCTAGCCAGTCCGTGGGAACCCACCCACAACAGGGTGAAGCGTACTATAGGGATCTCTAGGGTTTTGGGTATTTTTAAGCTGAACATTCCTTTTTTTAAAGTTTCTGCAAAAGTCTGTGCTAACAGAGATTCTGGTCTTCATACCAGTTATCTCTGTTTCTTTGCTTGGCGCATTTTTTTTTTCTTTTTCAAGACCCGCGAGAGGTACACACACGCATAAGGTGCGTGTGTGGGATGGTTTTGTTCTATGAAGTTTACTTGAATTGGTTTCTTTTTTCTGTTAAAGTAAGTGTCTGAGTCTTCAAGAGATCATGGTTGTCAGTACCGGTAGTCTCTGCCTGGGTTGAATTGCTTGACCTTTCATTTGTCTCAGAGTTTAGAGATACATACGGCATGTATAAGGCCAGCATACGCATGTACCCGCGCTCTGACTTTACACAGCTCGTGTGCACACGCTTGTTGTTGAAATATCAGTCATTGTGCTTAATGGAGAATTTTACGTGAAGGTGAGGGCATTCATCCCTTCCCTTTGAAAAATAATTTATACCTCTGGGTTTTGGGTCTGTCATAGCGGTCAATAACTTAGGTTTGATCACAACAATAGCTTTCTTTTTCGTTTAGAAGTTTTCCTCAAAATTTTTCTTTTATAGGGTTTTAGACAAGTGTGAAATCCAATTTTAATTTGCTTGTGTGTGATTTTTTAAAGTGACCCTTTGTGATCTGCTCTTAGGCCAGAGGAGTTTTCTTGGTTTTACTTGTTGATATTTTTCCTTTTTGCCTTTTGTGACATTCAAATTAAAAAACTTGTATTCCTTTGTTTCATCGTGTTGTTTTGCATTAACCGAGGAAAGATGCACAACTTAGCAGTTCTGACGGTTTAGATCAATAAGTAGCTCGTAGTCGAGTGAAATCCAACTTTGAGTTGTTGTTCAAGATCTTAGAAAATTTTTAAGTTTGAAAACTTGGAAGATTTGTGAGTTAAATTGAAGGTATTTTTTTAGCTTTCAGTTTATTTTTTCTTTCGTCTTTCAAAAATCACTTCAGTTTCACTTTCATAAACTTTGAATTAAATCAAAATGATGCAAAATAATTCTAGTAGATTTACTAGACTTTGCTATGTTTGTAGGATTGTCAAACTAGATTTAGGCTAGGCACTGATTTGGGACGGAAGCCTGTACAAGAAGACTGTCGACAAACATTTGAGTCTGATAGCACAAGAATTGTAAGAAGTCATGTGTCATGAGAGTTATCTGGGACCCCCTCTAACATAGGGGATAAACCTGAGGTCGTATTTTGAAAGGTGGCTGAGATAACCCTCAAGAGACATACCAATCCTTAGTGGAGGAGACTTTTCGCGGGGGCTTGTCTTGGGATTCCTGTTGGTTTGCATTTTCCATGGGCTTCATGGGTCTCGAATCTGTTTGAGGTCCTCAGTTGTCTTCAGAACACTTTCTTTCGATACCCTTGGCGGGTTTCGGAAGGCAGTGCCCTTCTCATTATGGTCTACTCGACTTTTGATTGTACCCTCCTGGTGACTATTCACGCGTTGTGGCAACCTAGTTGCCTATCTTTCTAGTGGTAATACCTGGTGACTATAGAGAGGGGTATACTGTGGTACCTAGGATGAACATCAGGCCACGCTTTGTGAGAGTATGCCAGAGGGTTCTTCCATTTTCGATTTTCACTTGCAGTAGGATTTGCTCTAGTGTTGGTTGGTCTAGTGTTGGTTGGTTCTTCCAACTAGTTAGTCATTTACTTGATTTGCCTTTAGGAACTTTAGTGTGTGCTCTGTTCTCCCTAGTTTTCCATAGTGAGTTAGTCAGTTGTGGCTTTGGGTCTCTGAACTAGGGTGGTGAAAAGCACCCACTCTTCCAGTTGAGAGGAATTTTCAGTCTTCCCCTCTTAGGAAGCATTAGATTACACCTCTCTTTATATGAGCGTTGTTTTAATAACATTGGTTCACCAGAGTAAGTGTGTGAGACGTTTGCAGACTTGAACGATCCCACAAAGGAGAACCTGTGCATAAGATAGTCATGGCTAAATTTCCCAATGAGAGTACCAACCAACAAGGAACCCCTTCGCAAGGGGGATTCTTGTTCTTCCTTTCTTCAGAAATGTTGGGGTATTCCCTTTGATGTCCACTTTGTACATTCCTGGGTTGAATGTGGGACTACACCGGTTTGGTTGGGTACCATTCCAAATGTCCCAAATGCTCTTGATGCTGCTCAGTTAAGAACCTTGTTCATGTGGGCACCCTGTTGATGTTTCTTCGTCAGCAAAATCCTCTCCTCCTTCTCCCACCTCTGGTGAAAGTACCATTACTAATAATCAGAAGTCTAAACGAAATAAAGGAAGAATGGGAAAATCTCCAACCTCTACGAGTCATTTTGGAAATAGGTCGACAACCTCTGCAAGTCACATTGAAGACAAACACCCAGCCTCTACAAGTTATGCTGGGAACACACTCACCCTCTGCAAGTCATGCTGGGGAAAGAGTCCAGTCACTGCTATTCATACTGGTAGCCAGGCCTGCTTAGCCTCCTGCAAGTCTGTGTTATCCGGCCCATCACTAACCTTTGTAGAGTCATGTTGGAGGGTGTGCAATAACCATACTAGTCATGCTGGGGAAATTAATTCTATTGAGAAACCTATACAAATAGGATGTAAGAAGCCTAGTTTCCCTTGTAATATTTGCAAGGGATATCACCTCACCCTCATTTTCACTGGCATTCTGGAGAGGGAACAATATGGTCCCTGTCTGCAAGCTCTTTTGATTCTGATTCTTTTGAGGTTTCCTCACAGCCTATGCAACCATTGGTTGAGAGAGTGGTCATCACCGATGCAGTCATTGGCTGATCCCACTCCTCGTTTGAGGGGTGAGGTGCATTTAGATCATGTAGTCTCTCAGCCTATTCATCCATTGGCTGATAAAGTGGTCGTCTGATGTAGTCGTCAGCTGATCACTCCTCTTTTGGGGTGAGGTGCCTTTAGACCATGTAGTCACACATCCTATTCATCCATTGGTTTAGAAAGTGGTCATGTTGATACAGTCATCGGATGATCCCACTCTCTTTTGCGGGGTGAGGTGTCTTTAAGCCATGTAGTCCTGCAGCCTATTCAACCATTGGTTGTGAAATTGGTCATGTTGATGCAGTCATCGGATTATCCCATATTCTTTTGGGGAGTGACAGTGTCTACCAGCATGTTTTAGAATTTTTGGTTCAATGCACTTTTTCCAAGAACAAGGGGGCACACATTTCTGCTCCAAGCACACACACCCCTCAAGCCCTAGGATGGTTTCCTTTGATTGGAATGACCTTTTGAGCCTCGTCTTCCTTATGCCGCCGCACCTTTCAAATAAGGGTGAAGTTAATTCAACAAACATTTATCGATGCTGTGTAGAGGGAGCCTCTGCAAGTATTTATCCTCCTTGGTTTGGGAAGTCTTGGGATCTCCCAAGATTGTGTGTTCTTCTTGCATGAGTTGTTGGATTTTTGACAGACATCCTAGTGAATATTTTAGGGATTTCTTCCTTGGTTGCCTATCTCATTAGGTGGGAAAACTATCCTTGTTGATGTTATAGTGCATGAGTTGTTGGATTTTGACAGACATCCTAGTGAATATTTGGGGATTCTTCCTTAGTTGCCTATCTCATTAGGTGGGAAGACTGTCCTTGTTGATGTTATAGTGGTGCAAGGCCCGTTAGATTTCAATATGCTTCTCGGGCGTGATTATGTATATGATATGAATGTTGTAGTGTATACACTCTTGCAGGTGATGCATTTCCCTCACAATGGAAGCATTGTCACTATCGACCAACTAGCATATGATAATCACCATCCTAATTCAGCATTATTTCAGACTACCCCTTTATATGTTCCTAGCATTCGTGTAGACTCTACCCCACCACGAGTTAATTATGTGGTGTCTTATCCTCAGTGTTCAACTGCTTCTGAGCAGGAACCGGTGCAATCATGTGTTCCCTCTCGAGACTTGGTCTCAACAATTGATCCATTGGTTTATCCAATGGGGGCATGGGAAGCCTTGCTTCCCTCTCTTGGTCCAAGTGGGCTTGAGTATCCTTCTGAGTCTGATCTCATTGTTTGTAGATCGTCAAGCCCTCGTTCTTGTGACTCTTCGCTGATAGAATCTTCCAATCCTTGCCAAAACCTCCATCATCATATGGAGTATGGGCAGTTTACTTCACCCTTTGGGACTTTCGACCCTCGCTTGCATGATTTCTTAGATTTTGAATTGCCTTCAGATGAGGCTATCCTTGAAGCCATGACTACAGATTCTATATTGTGGGAGGAATTACACCATGGTTTGTGTTTTCTTCCCTTATGGAAGACTTTTCAAGTTGACTATTGAAGAGACTCTTGGTATGAGCCTATCAGTAGGCTCTACCTGAACCAATTTCATATATGAGTCATAGCCCCCTTTGGAGTCTTCTTTAAGCCCTTTTCAGACTCCCTAAAGATGAAAAGATTGTCGAGTGACCTTGTTTCTTCACACTCGTTAAATTGGTCCAGAAGAACGTTCCTTACATGGGTCTTCTTTTAAGCCCTTTTCAGACCCTCTAAACATGAAATGATTGCCGAGCGATCTTGTGGCCTTTTAGGCTCGTTAAATTGAAATTTGAAGTCACATTTGTCTGGTAGTAGTTTACCCCTTTTTCGGTCCAGACAGTCAACTGTATGAACAAAGGTATACTCTAAGGAACTTCAGTTCTCTAGAAGAGTATTCTTAGGCACAATTTTAACCCTTTTTCGGGCCTGAGGGACTAAATGTATGAAAAAGTAACCCCCACGGAGTCCATAGTTAAGCTCTTTTTAGACTCCCTAAAATTGAAAAGATCACCAAGTGAACTTATTCTTTCACACTCGTTAAAATGGTCTAGAAGAACATTCCTAACGGAGTCCATAGTTAATCTTTTTTCATACTCCTTAAAAATGAAAAAATGGCTGAGTGATCTTGTCTTTATCACACTCATTAAAATGGTTTTGAATAGACGTATTTTCGGTGCTAGTTTACCCCTTTTTCGAACCGAATAGACTACCTTCGAAAAAGGTACCCCAGTGGAGTCTCCTTTTACGTTTTTCAAACTCTCTAAATATGAAAAACCGCCCAGCTTACCTTCTCTGGGCTCATTAAACTCACATCGAAGGACGTTACCATTGTGTGTTTTATTAATCACATTTTCATACTCACGTCTTTGGCCCAATGCCGGCTCCATGTTGCTCTCAACTGAACCATCTAAAGCATGCCTTATACGCAAGCCCTGTAGCACTTTGCCTCTACGTCTTGACACCTTTGGCCCCTTGGAGGATTTTTCCCGAGTGTCCTTACTTTGAACATCAATCTTGTCCCTGTGCCTTGAACTTGTATGTTTGTAAAACTCATTCCTCCTTTGTAACCTAACATTCTTTTATTCTTTTTCCAAAATTATTGAAAAAGACAAAAAAAAAATCAAATATACCCCAAAAAGAGGAAGGGAAAAGTATTTTCTTTTTATTGGCAACACAATGAGTTTCCCTTGGATAAAGAACATATGTCTGTTTGTTCGTCAAAACCTAGGATTTAATATGACCTTTTATGTTCCCACTACATTAAGTTGTATCCTCCTCTGTTTGGTTATTCTTCCAAACATATCGAGAGTTTGCATTGCCTCATGCCTCGTAAACTTATGTTAATACCATGTTGCTTGAGTCTTATCATTTGTCGTGCTATTATCTAAGGGAAGTTTTTACCAAGCCTGAGTCGGCCCCTCTGCAGTTTTTCTCTTTCCCTCATGCTCGGCCATCCCGAAAGTCCAATCAAGTCTTTGTTTGAAATCAATGAAGCCTTCAGTCTGATAATCAAGATTCTCTAGTCCATGACCGACGAGCCGTCGAAGACCTCTAGGTAGTGAAGTCATACACTCATATTACACTCCTACCTGAGTTTTGAAGATTTTGAAGTTGTTGCTCGAGCTCTGAAGACCTCATCTCCAGCCATCGGGCCTTATCAGCTTCTAGAAGATGGATACTCTACATGTATATCTTTTTGATTTCGAGATGTAGCTCCGTTGTGTATTTCTCGCAGCTACACTTTATATAGTTATATGACATGGATCTACAGTGTATTTGATTGGTAGCCATGATTTTATTTTATCCCAAGCATGGGTATGCCCGCCTCGGTCATGGATGATTTTAGGGGCTAAATTTCGCTCATGGGCTAATTTT
>SNQJ01S0244438.1:0-13260 GCA_010110895.2 Picea sitchensis
GGTACATGGTTGAGAGCTTTTATTTGTGAAGTGGTTGATGTATTGAGAGGATGAATACCAGAGAGGGTTTGATGTTTGGATCATGTGAGGGATATTATACTTGTTTATGATTACACACATTTATATGGCACTTGACTAAAGAGATATATAGAGATTTTGGGTAAAGAGGATGCGAGCATAGGGTACATATACAGTCTGGATACATTGATAGGTTACAGATCTATGTGAAAGAAGTTACAGAGAGTTAGAATTTTTCAAGAGAAAGAAAACCCTAGTTTTCAAAAGGCATATGCAGGCTGCATAACAGTTTGGTCGCATGCATACGCGGGTTGCATAATAGATAGGGCACGTACATACACGTGCTACATAATAGATAGGGCACATACATACGCGTACTGCAGCACTACAGGCCACGTACCTATTGTATTTTTTTTTATACATGTTCAGTTTAGGTACAGATTGATTACAGGGAAGTTGTACAGGTTGGATGCAGGTCAGTGGTACAGGTTGATATAGTTGTACAGTGGTATATACCACAGTAATAGTGTGACAGTGGTTTCATCATTATATCTCTACGTCAGGGCGGTTGGACGAGGCAAGGGGTTGTAGCCGGAGAACATAGGGGGTTGTATCCTCCTTTTGGTTGTAGCCAAAGAATTGGGGAGTTGGAGCTTCCCTCAAGTTGTAGCCTCCTTCTGGTTGTAGCCAAAGAATTGGGGAGTTGGAGCTTCCCTCATGTTGTAGCCTGAGAAACTACGGGGTTGAAGCCTCCTTCTAGTTGCAGCTGGAAAACAAAGGAAGTCGGTGCTTCCAATGAATGTAATTCTTCAAGACATATAATAAAAATCATTCTGTGGTTTTCTCTAGCTTTGGTTTTCCACGTAAAATACTAGTGTACTGTGTATGTGTATGATTGTTCATTTGTTCATTGCTTATTTACTCTGCATTTATTGGATGATAATGATACGTTGATATAACACTTGGATTATATGGTTAAAAAGGATTAGATTACTCTATTAGTGATTCACCCCCCCTCTCAGTAATCCAACAACTTACTTTTTTAAAACAATATTAAATTTGTATTGGTTGTCTCATACTAACCTTTATGTACCTCCCATGTTTCTTGGGACATTTTGCACTCCCTTATATGGAGAATAATGTTATCTTTTACATTCTTAAGAAAACCTTTGCATTGTTTTACCTTCTCTCCCAATCTTGAATTGAGGCTATTGAGGTGGTTGGATTAGCTTCATCTCCACATAAAATTGACCAAGTATTGAACCCTTCCATTAAGACCTGCAACTTAAATTTCCAATTTACATAATTTCCCCTTAATAACTTATTTGATTAATTTAAATATGAATTCGTCAAAGATTTTGACAACTTTCAAAAGAACAGTATAAAAACCAACAATCTTTCAGACCAATCACTCAACAATTGTCTTTAAAAAAATGATTGAATTACCTTCAACAACTTCCTTCTTTGCTACTCTTTCTACAATGTCAATGACAATATCATGGGATTGCTTCCTCCAATCACACATACTTTGTTCTAACTGGTTGATGCTATTGAGACAGACTTAGGGTTCAACCTTAATTGAATATGGTTTTAGAAGCACATGAATACCATCATGGGTGTTGTTGAAACTGAAGATATCCGCTAAATAGAATCAAATTGGTTCAGGCAGCTCGAACACAGTTGACACAAACATGATATTTTTGAGGTAGCAGATGTTGGACATCAAAATGCATGAGAAAATTTATAACACGATGGCTTAGCACATACTCACATGAACCATTGTATTCTCCAGGCTATTTTAGTCGGAGCACTGAACGACTTACAAATAGGGATTTTAAAGAGCAAGTTGTTACTATTGACATTGGTGGACTAGTTGGCTCCAGGAAGATGATGATGAGTTCATAATACATCGCTTGATCCGCGAACTTGCAACTCCACGAGCTACAGGCTGAGCCTCTCCGACATTCTCTTGCTCAAATATCTGAATGATGGTTGTTGAGATTCTTCTCCATGTTCTTCATAATTGACATAATTGGCATAATATCATTTCGAATGAGGACGATAATGCCCGCTGAGGTAAAAACAGCTGCAAACATTAATGTTGCAGTAACAAGAAGGAAATTTTACAGACTCCATTTCACAAGCAATGCATATACATCAATGACAGCCAATCATATCCCTTGGAATAGTAAATACTCCATTGTCACTCTCATAACAACAGTGGTAGTCTACTCCTTTCACCTTTGATTGTATTTGCGAGATGAAATGATCTCACTTTCTTTCGGGTCATCTTTCATGACGATATAGATGACGCTGAGCCTTCAACGATGACTCTTCCTGGAAGATTACAGATTATAGGAAACATATAGATCGTGTGTTCTCTCTCTTTAGCACACGATGACCCTCCTTACTTAAGCAGTCTCCTTCATAATGCTCTCCAATGAATCTTCTCTCTCGTATAGATCTCATCAAATGATATAAACTACTCTACTCTCCTTATCTCACTTTCAAACACAAAACACTTCCTTATACACACAATTAAAGAACTCCATGGACCACAACCTTACGCTCTGATACCAAAAATGATGGGATCAGAGACAATGGAATTAAAAACATATATAGACCAACATTATGCAAAGCTAGGAACACAAGAAATTTGTGCTCCCAAACACCCAAGGGGAAAATTTATTAATCAATCATTCGAGTATATTTTTCATGATATAAATGATCACTCTATATAAGATTAAGTCAAATTAAGTGATCCTAACAAATTTATTTAGTTAAATTAAACACGTGATTAGTTCCAATAATAACTCTCTAATTATCTCTCTGCAAGATCTCCATGATTCTCTCAACAAGCTTCATCTTTACATTTACTCATTTCTCTTCATCTTTCCTATGATCTCTTCACAAGATCTTGATGGTTCTCTCAACAATCTTCATCCCTATGTATTTATTCATTTTTCTCCATCTCTCATTCCTACTTATACTTTCTAGAATAAGTCTACATTATTACAATCTCAATCATATTATTTCATTAAACATTACAAACATGAATGATCACTCTTTCATGAGAAATCTTCATTGAATTGGTCCCTTCTCTCTCCCGGGTTTTGTACCTTATTTTCCCTTTGTCTTCATCTTTTTCTTGTACCTACAAAACATAAACATTTTTGAAATCCATATAAAAGAGTAGCCATCTACTGAAATACATGGGTTGGTAGTTGTTGTATCTGTAGGTTTTTTAGGAAACTCGTTCTCGTACATGGTTCATTAACCATTCTTCCACTGCAAGTCTTCATTCCTATAAGTGTAACTTGTGGTGTGGTCAATGCTCGTGCATCAAAATATCATATACATTAGTGTTCACCTTCCCTTAATTAGTTTAAAGATTTCTACTGAAATGAAAGAGAGAAAAAAAATCATCATGGATTTTAACATGGGGTAACTACCCTAAAATTATTGTCCATCAAGAATATGTTTTAATTGACTAAAGGAAACTAAAATTTTAAACTTATATAATAACTAAAGACTATAATCTATATAATTGAATGGACTAATATTTTTTATTTTTTTATTATTTCTTAATGTAACTTTATGTATATGACAACATCTCTCCCATACTAAATTATACTAAGTTGTAGAACTCTTATTAACATAAATATATATAATAATTTGCATACTTTTTAAAAATTAGTAAGGGAAAAATAGAGAGAGGAATTTCTCTAGTCTCCATTGTAAAGTTGTCTCATTGAAGTAATTAGGAAGGGAGATATTGTTTTTAATCGGTTTCATGAAGCATATGTATATAAAAAATTTAAATAAATGCATCTTTTTGGCCTTGCAATCAAATTGCCATGATATGGCATTATCATTTTAATAGTTTTTGACCAAGAAAGTATAAAGTTTATGCATGCATAAAGCTGAGTCATAATTTCATAGAAGTTAATGCAGTTTAAGTTGGCGTAGAATTTTAAACTATGTTTTCATGGTGGTAGATCAAATTCAAGGCGACTTGAATGACGGATTTGTAAACAAAGTAGGTATATGTGCATATTATCTACTTTTCACTTTTTTATTTTTATTAAGTTATTTTTTTATTAATATTAAGTGATTTCATTATAATTTGTAAAATCTTTGTAATTTAAAAAAAAAAAAAATGAAATCGAGTTGTTTAAATTAAGAAATCTTTGCAATTATATATGAAAAATTTGGATGAAATTTGAAATGGTAAAATTGATTTATGAAAAATTTAGATGAAACTTGAAATGGTAAAATTGATCACTATACTAATGATCCATATGTGATATGTAATTAGTTTATTATTTTAAGTTAATTTTAATTATAAAAAATTATCATATTTTCATTAAAAAAAATTAAATAAATTTTAGCTATAAATTTAAGTGCCATATTTTTATTAGAAATTTTTAAATAAATTATTTATTCAAATAACACTATTAAGGAAAACCAAATGTTTATATGTTTATGATTTAAAATTTAGAGTAAAAGTAGGTAAAATATACTTACCATGAAAAGTTTAGGGTAAAAGTAGGTAAAATATACTTAGTTTAGGGTAAAAGTAGGTAAAATATACTTAGTTTAGGGTAAAAGTAGGTAAAATACACTTTTGGATATAACCATGTATGTTCTCAATTAATTATATTTGCATCCAATGCATCTTGTCAATTTTGTCCATTAGAGTTGTTGCCACCTCCATGGACTGAGAATAGTTTTCTCCACAAATCCATCTTCTCCATAGTTGTAATATTTCTCATACTCCAATTCCATGTCAAACATAGTTACCATTTAACAAGAACCTTTTAGGGTTCTCATTTTTTTAGAATTCATATGAAATTAAAAAGTGATGATCCTACAATCATCCCCCTTTTTTTTTAGAGATTAAAATTACACCTTACTTGAAATTGTGGCCCCTATAACAAATATCGTTGTCACCAATGGGAAAGCGGTGCCACTAATGGTATCCCATTTATTTAGGATTAGAATTACAATGTTTAAAACCATGACCTTGACAACTAGTACTGTTATTAATCAAAACCTCAAAATCAACCTCTCAATAGAAACATGATATTACAATTAACACATTTTTTAAAAGCATATAAAAACCATAATATAAAAAATATTTTTTTTAAACACTAAATAAAATACAAATATTTAAAAAATATATTTAAAAAGAAAGTTAAAAAAATTAAAATAATAATAATAATAAATAAATAAAAAACATTAAAGCAATACACGTTTTAATATATATATATAAGTGATATTGGGCGAACGGATCAAGCCCACATATATGCTCGTATTTTGTTTTTTCTGGACTGAATCCGAGAAATGGAGCCGCCTCAGGAGGTGGGGAAACCCATCTTAATCGGGGCAGAGGGACTTTCATTGCCTGGCGTTGCGTCCACGTTTGGTGGAGAACTTTTGGGAGACCAACCGCAGCCAGGTGGGACAGGGAACCTGACAAGGTCATCTTCCCCTAGGAAAATGGTCAGTGAACAGTGGGTACCTCAGGTTGAGGAGGATGGAGGTCAGGGATGCTCATTGGCTCCTTGGTTAGGCTTGGCATCCCCCTTGGCGAACCTTCTGTCTTTCACAGACAGTCCAGTTTACTTTGAAGGTTGGGGGAGTGAACATGTTACCTTCCCAGCGACGATTGGGGTTTTCGAAGGAATTTTGGGGTTTGGCTCAGGCAATCTTTCCTCAGGACTAAGCTACCCTTTCTCGCAACTGGTAGTGGTAACTACTTCAGAGAGATCGATTTTGTTCATAGAGGGGTTACCCTCACCTCCAATCTTTTCTCCCTCAGATATCCTGGTGGATGTAGAAATAGAGGAAGCCATACCAGCACTGGTCAGGGGAGCAGAGAAAAAATCTTGTGGGGAAGATTCGAAAAATACTGCAGTTCTCTCACCTGAAAAGAAGGGCCTCCTTCCCAACAAATTTCCTCTTAGGGAAGAGCGAACTTATTTAGAGCCGCAAAACAAGGAAGGGAGACACTTGAAATCTGTCCGGTGTGCTCGAGATAGGGCAAGTTCAGAACGGCTAACTTTCGACGAGGACGTCGCAATGGACAGGGTTTTGGAATACTTAGAAAGAGCGGTGGTGGGCAGGGTAAGAGGGAAGAATTTGGGATTGGCCTTCCTCAAAGGATGGGTTGCCAAAACCTGGCTTTCAGAACTTTCTAAGATGCCACATATACAACTCCTTACTAGAGGCTAGTTCGCCTTCGTCTTCTCATCTACAGAGGAGGTGGACTGGGTTTTAAAAAAGGTTTGGTGTTTAGCTGACACCCCTACTATTCTCAAATGATGGACCCCATCCTTTGATGCCAAGGGAGAACGTTCTGATGAAGAACCCATTTGGGTGCGGCTCCCTGGATTTTCAATGCAGTACTGGAACACTCACAGATTTGTGGCTATTGGTAATCTTCTGGTTAGCTTTTTAGAAGAAGACATGTCCTTTGAAGAAATAGGTCTCATGACAGTAGCCCGCATCTTGGTCAAAATTGATTTGAAAAAGGGTTTACTACATGAGCTAACAATTGACTCGGCGGTAGGGACTTTTGTACAAATGTTGGATTATGAAGGAATTCCCTTCCGATGTCATAGATTCCACATCTATGGCCATGGAGTTGCTTCCTGCCCCCTACCCTTCAAAGGCTTAGTACGAAAATCCAAAGGAACGAGCTCCTCTCTCTCCCCTCAAGGAAAACACTGGAATCATCGCGGGAAACAGAAGAGAATAAGGGTTTGGGGATGTGGAGTACAGAGGAACTAGCTACAAAATATCTGATCCCAGATCGTAGGATTTTGTTGGGAAGGGGAGCTTTACTTACAGAGGATGCAGACACTACACCTACTACAAGGGCTCCCACACTTCAAGGTCGCACTATTTCGAGTATGTCACCATTGGTTGTTACTTCTTGCACTTCCTTTCCTTTTACTTCTTTGGATTGTTACTCCCTGAAAACAAACAAAGGGGTCCCCACTCCCATCCTGAATAGGAGGTTCTCTCTTATCAAGTTGCCCTCCCT
Source organism: Picea sitchensis (assembly GCA_010110895.2). NCBI lineage: Eukaryota > Viridiplantae > Streptophyta > Pinopsida > Pinales > Pinaceae > Picea > Picea sitchensis. The sequence goes on from SNQJ01S0244438.1 coordinate 7,070, forward strand.
TATCTTCACTTTATCTTCCTCTTTATCGGTTATAGCCCCTTCACTTATCTCCTCCTCCACTCACTTGGGGGGGGAGGAAGAACCGAAACCGCCCTTTAATAGCCCTCCTCTCTTTAAACCCACCACCCCTTTACTACAAGCTCTACCTACAGTCCCCCCCACCGACTATTCCTTGACCCTTACCTCAATTGTTTCTCTCTTCCCCACCCTTACGATAGCTCAAGACACTCCCTCACCTCAACTGACTCATCCTCGGAAGATTCCAGAGTTCACTGCCACCTTAGGAATTGTTCGGTAGTCAAGGAGTACCCTATGGAAATTGGATCACAACTGACAGAGGGGCGAAGTTTGGGGTCTCTCCCACGTACTGCCTCGGTGGGAAAGAGAAGGGGACGGAAATCACACTTATATCTTTCACAAGACAGGGCCAGAATCGATCTAGTAACTGGTAGACAATCCTCTATCGAATGGGCGCTTAGAGAAAAGCCAACCCTAGAAGGTGTTTCCCCATGAAGATCCTCTCCTTCAACTATCGTGGGTTGGAAAACCCGACAAAACAATCATCTTTACGAAGGATGATTGAAAAAACCTCTTCGGAGGTCTTACTTATACAAGAAACGTTAGGGGATAGTGTTACAGTTACAAAATATTTGGAAACTTTACTCCTGGGTTGGTTTTTTGCTGCAGTGGATGCCAGAGGCTACTCGGGGGGTTTGGCCACAGGGTGGAAGACCAGGAGCTGTAAAATGGAAAGTGTTTGGGGCTTAGCCTTAGGGATTGGCCTTACTATCTATTCTACAGACCTAGGATGCAAATTAACTATCATAAACATCTATGGACCTCACCAAGACTGTCAACTTTTTTGGAACTCCTTAGTAGAGTGTGATTGGTTTAAGGCCAAGGACTTCCTCCTGGGTGGGGATCTCAATTTTTTGCTTGGAGCCTCGGAAGTCTGGATACCCCGTGCTGCACCGGATCCTCTAAATCATTTATTTCTAAACTATCTGGACCAACAAGGACTGGTGGACTTGGAACCCCAAAAGTTATCTCCAACCTAGTCCAACAGGTGGGCTGGACTTGACAGAGTGGCCAAACGTCTTGACCATTTTTTGCTGACCGAAGATCTACTTGAATCCACAGAGTTGGTTAGGCAATGGGTTACTTTTGGGGGAGAATCAGATCATCATCCAATTCTAATTGAATTTCAGGCCAAAAATCGAAGGGTGGCAAGCCCCTTCAAATTTTTTGAGGGATGGCTTAACGATCCAACTTTTATTGACATGGTTAGAGAGTTGTGGGTAAATATACCGGAAGATACACAGACTCTTGCGGCAGTACTATTCGTAGAGAATCTCAAACGACTCAAACAAGCCACAAAAGGGTGGGTTAGAGAGAAAAAAATAAAAGATGATAAGGAAGTGAACGACATCGAAGCAAAACTGGCAGAGCTACTCAATGGAGACGGGCAAGGTTTCTTCAATCAAGAAGCAAAAGAACAACTGTATGGTTTAGAGACACGATGCAGTGCCATACTGGCAAAAAGAGAAGCACAATGGAGATTAAAGAGTCGGGCTCTGTGGTTAGCATGTGGTGATGAAAACACCAAATTTTTTCAAGCTTATGCCAGAGGGAGAAAAATGAACAACACCATTTGGACTCTGAGGAATCAGAGTGGGGAAGAAGTTAGCAAACACAATGATCTAGCTGAACTCAGAACTGCACACTTCAACAAACTTTTTACAGCACAACAAGGGACATCCATCGCTTAAATCATCAGAGTTGCACGATTATTCCCTCGCTTTATTGAAGAAGATGAAGTAGAATCCCTATTAGCCTCAGTCACAGATAAAGAACTGCTAGAAGTATTGCACTCTTTTCAAAAAGGAAAGAGCCCAGGTCCTGATGGATGGCCGATAGAATTCTATTTGGGTTGTTTTGACATTATAGGTACCGACTTACTGAAGGTGGTCAGAGAATCTAGAGGAAGGGGACACATACAGAATCCAATCAATGCTACCTTTGTTGCCCTCATCCCAAAATCAAATAGTCCCTCCTCTTTTGAATATTTTCGGCCCAGCTCCCTGTGCAACTGCCTCTACAAAATTATCTCCAAGGTAATCAGTAGAAGGGTGAAGGTGATACTATGCAAACACATCTCCTGTGAACAATTTGGCTTTCTCGAAGGCAGACAGATACATGAAGTCATAGGAGTTGCATAGGAAGGACTCCACAGTATCAAACTAAAGAAGCTTAAAGCAGTTGTGGTAAAGATAGATTTATCCAAATCTTTTGACCGGGTAAACTGGCTTTACATCAGAATGCTATTGATACACCTAGGTTTCGGGTTGGTCTTTGTAAATTGGATAATGGCATGTTTAAGATCGGTATCCTTCTCCATTCTCCTCAATGGCTCTGCCACAAATTTCTTTCTTGCAAAAAGAGGGATACGACAGGGATTCCCTCTCTCCCCCTTACTATTTCTCCTAGTGGCCGAAGGACTTAGTCAGTTCATAACTGGGGCAAAATTGGGTGGAAGATTCGCAGGTATCAAAATCTCAAATGGTCTGACCATTACACACTTTCTCTTCGTCGATGATATACTAATCTTTTGTGACGGCTCGACTCGAGATGCAGACATACTCTCAGAGGGTCTGACGCTCTTTAGAATTGCTACAGGAATGAGGATTAATGCTCAAAAATCCAATATCCTCTTCTCCCAGACCGCGGAAGAATACACATAGTATTGCCTAGACCCTCTTCCCTTCCAAACAGTTAATATGGAGGAGGGCCTCAAATACCTCAGGTTTCACCTAAAACCAAATGATTATAGGAAGACAAATTGGATGTGTTTGTTGGCAAAGTTGGAAAAAAGGTTGAAGACCTAGAGCAACAAATGGCTTTCAAGGGTTGGAAGGTTAGTCCCCATCAAGTCGGTACTGGAAGCAATCCCCGTCTACTGGATGTCCCTTTCATGGATCCCAAAAGGCATCCTGGAAAAGGCAAGAAAGATATCTTTCTCTTATCTTTAGAGGGGGAAATCGGAGAACCAGGTACTACCTTGGGCATGATGGGGAAAAATCGTCAAACCAAAGGCCTTGGGTGGCTGGGGATTAAAAAATATATTTCTTTTCTCCAAAGCACTGGTGGAAAAATCAGTATGGAGATTGATCACAACAAACAACCTTTGGACTACAATTGTTCTTTGGAAATATGTGCCCCCCCTTACCCTGATTGAATGGATCAAGAGCCCCTCCCACCGAACAACCAAAATCTCTGTTATGTGGAAGTCAGTACAAGGAGACTTTGCAGTGATTGGTAACATATTAGCTTGGTTGATCGGCTCTGGACAATCTCTAAGAATCGGTCGAGACCCCTGGGTGGGCTGCATAAGGGAACACTTATTACCAGCCAATCTATGCACAGAGTTATATCAAGGGGTTTTTTATTATCTGGCCCAAGTCGCAGAACCTCTTCACAACTCCATGTGGCACCAAGGTTGGAAAGATGAAAAAACTCTGGGGTTAAATGAACTAGACACGACAAACTGGAACCTCTACCTCAGAGCTCTTGGGAGAGAAAACATTCGGCTAAGAGAAAGGGAGGACGAGCTTATATGTGAAGGAGACCCGGGAGGTTTCTACACTCCAAAAGCTGGATATGTCCTTTTATACACCGACCCAATCCAACAAGAAGTGAAGTGGTGGTGGAAGAAACTTTGGAAACAAAAGTGCCCAACAAAAGGCAAGTTATTAACTTGATCAATTTTATAAAACAAAATGCCTACATGGGACGTACTCCATAGAAGACAATTCCATGGCTCAAGCTGGTGCACATTATGCAAAGCACAGGGAGAAACAATCAAACACCTTTTTTTACGATGTCCTTTCACCCTATCGATATGGGAGGAAGCCTCTAAATTAAACTCGGCCATTGGACCCTAGAGAGGATAATCTTTCGAAAAAGCCTTAGCTGACTGGCTTACCAATAGGACACCAAAAAATATAAAATCCTATCCCATCATTGCTGCCTGGGGGATTTGGATTGGCATAAATAACTCTATTTTTAGGGATGAACCACAGTCCGCTCCCCGGGTGGCTGCAAATTGCCTAAGTATCCTTGACTCTCTCAACTTGGGAGACGGGCAGGGAACGAAAAAAAAAAAAACCGAACACAGATGGAACAAATAGATACAGGTCGGCCTTGGGCCTTCTTTGATGGGGAAACCATGGGAGATCAATTAAAATGTGGGGCAGGGGGTTGTATTTACCTGTCAGAACAACACTTTTACTATCTCAGGGCTGGATTAGGGCCTGGCACCAATAATTTCTCTAAAATCATGGCTTTAAAATTACTCCTCCTTTTCGCAGTAGAAAAAGGACGCACTTTTTTACAAGTCTTTGGGGACTCCCTTCTTATCATCAAATGAATGAAACAAGAAAACTTTTGTCACAATGCTAGACTTAGACCTTTTCTTGCTGAAGATTTACAAATAATCTCAACTTTTGACACTATCTCTCTTTCACATATCTACAGGGAGAGGAATGCATTGGCCGATCGACTATCCAAAGAAGCTGCACAACTAGAGTATGGAACTTGGCATATTACTGAATACACAGAACATGGTAGTTTTGAATATCACCGGCCCTTCCAGGAAGGGCAAATATAAAACTAAACCAATCATACCATAACGACTTGCTGGAACATCTGTGAACGTTTCTAAAATCCTTATTTTTGGATAATTATTGTACATGACTTGGAGGTCATGGGGCACAAAAACAAGAATGACATATTTTGAAACTTTTTTGTATATGATGAACATTCAGTTTTGAATGGACAATGTAAGGACAATATATATTTTGACTATACTTGTATAGAAAATATATATCTGCAGATGTAATTTTATACTACTCTAATAAAATTATGACTTTTTTCCCAGGAAAAAAAAATATATATATATAAAAGCATATTAAAATAATTAAAACACAAGCATACTTTAAAAATACTATGAATAATAGTCGAGGTTAAAGATGGAGGATTATAATGAGAACTCATTTTCTCACGCCAGAGGTAAAGGATGGCAAAGAATGACGTCGACACGGAAGGGGAAGAAGACTGGAAGTGGTGGAAGAAACGACGATTATTTATTTATTTAAAGAGAAAACGATTATGTTTGAATGGACCAAAATCAACGAATAATAAAACAACGCGGAAGTGGAAGATGGGTGGATGACGAGAGTGGTGATGACAATTTGTTGATTAGCCTTTGTTTATTTAGATTATATGAATTGAAATTTTTGGATTTTTAATGTTTTTTCCCTTTAATATGTTTTCATATATAGAAATAGCTTTATGTCTTATCTCTATAGATTTTCACTAGGTAATTGTTTTTTTTAAACAAGTGACCTCACAACAATGGTTCTTGAAACCGAACTGTGTTCTTGAAACGGTCTCCAACTCCAACTTCTAAAGAGTGTATTCAACTTATGCATGTATAGATGATATCTTCACCAAATGGGGAGAATGTAGAGAGGATTTTGAAGGCTTCTTCAAGCACATTTATAGTTTTTCATGCCCTTCAAATTTATCATTGAGATATAAATGGACAACCAAATTTAATTTTTGGATGTAAGGCTTACTAGGAAGATCAATAGAAGATTTAGGTATCAAGTCTATAGGAGGAAGTCACACACAAAGAGATACCTTTGTGCATACTATCTTCACCACCCTTCTAAAAAATCAAGCATCATTCACAGCGTTTCCACACGGGTCACAATAATCTCGTATGCAAAACACTTGAACTGTGAACTAGATAACCTTAGTATGGTATTTTGAATGAATGGTTATAGTGATTGGCATATTAGCAAGGGAATCCACAAAGAAATGAACATGGGACACTTACATAAGAAGGTGGATATCCCAAAACTCAAATTTCCATACATCAAAGGTGCCACAAATCAAATTGGCAAAATACTAAGAAGTAGGAATGTATCATGATAGTCTTCACTCACATGAACACCATTATAATCTTGGTAGACTCGGTGAGGGACTCATTAGATCTTAGGAAATTAAAAGTTTCTATAAAATTCCATGTTCCTATGGAAAAGTCTATATTGGTGAAATTGGAAAGTCACTACAAGTGCACTTAAAAGAACATGCAATAGATAATTCTGGAGATTGAACCTCCAGATCAA
>SNQJ01S0244439.1:0-13260 GCA_010110895.2 Picea sitchensis
AGCAAGGAGAAAGTTCCAAGGGTCTTACTCGTAGTATATATGAGCAGGACATATACTACATTTTTCATGGCACTTATTTGTTCTATGATGTGCTTATTAATATCCGAGCACATAGCACATAGATGAGAATGAACAAAAACAAATATCTATCTCATTGGTAGAAGATAGAGAAAATGCATTCAATTATGATGATATGCAAGTTACTAATGAAGGAGATATTTTAAAATTTGGTAGTAGTACAATTGTCCATAATCGAATTTTTGACATAGTCACGAGGGAGTGGTTGAAGTAATACCACAAAAAATGGGTAAAAATAAATAGTACTAGCAAGCAAAAAGCACTAGAACATTTGCATGCAAGTTTCCCAAACTTATAATTTAGTGATAAATGGGCCCTTCTTAGATTCTTCGAAACTGTCAGGAGAAGGGGAGACCATATTAAGGGAAATATGTTTAAATTTGTCTTCTATATACTCACTTATGTTTCTAGTCCTCTACCTTTTATATTTCATTTTGTATCATCACTGGACATTATAGGTGACTTCATTTTCTGTGGTTTTGAACAAGTTTAGTATGGACGTCACAATGCTCACTAAGTAAGGCTAAGACTATAAAAAAGACCATCTAATATCGACAAATTTGTATTTAAAAAAATCTCGAATGATTTCAAAGAGATCTAGAGAATTACTGAAGAGAATAAAGCATGAGCACTAGACCTTGAGGCACCACAAAAAAAAATCCACAAAGGCAATAAATAATATATTATTGTAGTTATTTATTTTGATATGTTTTAAACTTGTTATCTTTCTTCAATTTAATATTGTAGTACCATGGACATACTTTTTGTGGTCATTTTCTAGACATTCATAAACTTAATTGATCTTATATTTTCTTATATACAATCACGAATGGATACAAATAATTTAATTGTTACACATTCTTCAGGTCAAGCGAGGAGGTCTATAGATCCGTCTGAGCCCCCCTACATGCGTTGACCTTGAGATCATTTTCGCATGGTAAACCATTTTCCTTAGTTATGGATCTAGCTTCTAGAGGGGGGCATCCCCTTCCAAACCTAGAAGTAGCAGCTTTTAGGGCTTTAGCTTCAACTATTGGGAAGTTAGTAAAATTCCAACCCTCTAGATTCGTCAAGAAATTAGATGTAATTCTCGATGTTCCGCTTCCTTCTATAGTGTCTCATCATATGGCACTGGACTTAGTGAAATAAGCATAGTTGGATAGTTTACAAGTGTATGGCTTTCTCCTAGTGCAATTACAACTTGGGTTCAAAGGAACTCGAAAGTGCTAATGAAGGGCAAGTTAACCCATTACTTTTGTGTATGGGGCTTCTATGCCTTTTTGTTTGAGGAGAAAGAAAATAGAGATATTATCTTCCATAATGTGTCATACTTTGTTGGATTTAGAGGTATGTATTTGAACATATGAAATCCATATATCAACCCAAAACACAATGTGTCATGAGTAGTTCCAGTATGGGTTCACTTGTTGCATATGCCACAACATTTTTGGAATGAAGAGACCATCCACTGCATAGACAATACGCTGGGCAGGTACATTGATAGATCTAAACCGAAGGAATGCATGTTTGTGTGTACTTGCATTTGTGTGGAAGTAGATTTGGAAAAGGGTTTGCCTGAAGCCATGCAACTATATATGGACAACTAAAAGCACATATGACTAGTAGACTATGAACAACTCCCCTTCTACTACAAGTTTTGCCATGAGTATGGCTAGTTTGTGAAGGATTGCAGGAAAAACAAAAACTCAGGTGGACCAACTAAATTAGGAGAAGGAAGAGCGTTGGCAGCAAGTTATAAGAAAAAAATTGAATGTGAAGCAATATGTTCCTCCTTCGATCTCCAAGCTAGCACCAATAACGTTGGGTCAATCAAGACCCTCGAGATTAAGGCAGCCAAATCAATAATCTAAGGCGGTTGAACACAACAAGTCTCATCATTAGGAATTGACAAGGAAATCCCTAGATTTATTGAAGGTAGGAGACACCAATCAAGGATTGAATAGGTATGACGCCCTAGCTCAAGAAGAACTTATGTCATCCCTCAGGACATTAGTAGCAACCAAAGCAATTACAGGGATATCCTTTTCAATGTCGGTGATTGAAGAAAACCTAGAATTGCTACCCTCCCTTGGAGAAAAAATTAATATATCAGATTGTTAGGATGAGATAGATCAATCACCAAAAAAGCCAATGTATACATCTAGAAACTTTACCAGGAAAAAATCCAAACAACAAAGAAATGAAGAAGAAAAGGAAGAGGATGATGCAAAAGAAAAGTTGCTCGAAAAATTAGGAAGAAAATTGGCCAAAGAAATTGCAAATAAGGAAAAACATTTGGGCACCCAACTATTGAAAGATCCTTAGGATTAGGGGCAAGAAACATAATGAAACTAGGATCCTCGACCTCATATACTAGTGAGGTTCCAAAAACATCTAGTAAGTAATGATCATTGTCTATTGGAATAGTAGAGGTATGGGAAGCCGGTTCAAAGCTGAATCAATAAAGAATTTTGTAAAGAGTGAAAAACCTCCTACTCTAAGAGACAACATTAGAGGACTCAAAAGAAATAAAAAAATGTAAACTTCAGTGGGAAGGATGTGAAGGAAAGGTAATTAGTTCTAGAGGTGCATTAAAGGACCTCAATTTGCCAATGAATGAAAGTTGTCAAGATCTTGTGCTCTCAACCATACAAACATCTACTAATCTGACCATGATTTCAACAACCACTCTAGTTCAAAATGCATGACTTCAATAATAGAAGTCTTTCTATTATGATACTTTGAAAATTCATATATGCTTCCTATAGATAGTGTGTCATTTATTTATGTTGCTTTACTATTTGTTAGTTACCAAGTTCATGGTCATTTAATTATTAGATCTAACCATGTGCTACATAATGATGGTGTATTGTTTGTTTATGTCACATTTGTAAGCTTTAATCACCAACTTGAGAGGCATGTAAGTATTAGAGCCATTAGCCACTTATTTTTAATAGATCAATAAATGGTAAATATAAATGTGTGCAACAATAAGGAGCTTAAGGATACAAAAAAACCTTCCACGAAGAGGCCCAAAATTCAATCTCCACCAACGTTCAAATTAAACATAATGTAATTGAACTAGGCAATGGCTACATATGACATCATTATAATGGAAAACCATACTATCCATCTATAGATCTTTGTTCGGTGAAATATTAGTCGATATATAAACAAGCACATTATGTATGCGAACTTATAATAATAATAAAATGTTATTATTGCATCGAGAGGCACTCTATAACCTAGTGTAGGGAAGATGTTTACACATACGTAATGTACATAACAATACATTAAATAGTAATAAAAAAACAAAATACAAGTTGGTTTAATTACACTTTGAACAATTACACGTAAGTCAGCTCCACTACTCACATATCATACACACATTTTTCTTTAAAAGAACATTAGTGTTTAATTAAAGGTTTCAAATAATATAATCAAAATATATTTTGATTTATTTATGTGTGTGTGTGTCTATAATTAATTTTTTATCTTAAAATTATATTATTGTTATAATGATAATAATTTAAAATCATATAATTGTATATATTTAAATTTTTTAATATATAATATAATATTTATAAACCAACCTAGATCCATCTTAACCCATGATCTATCAAGCACCGAGAGGGATCAAATATCTCAATGTGCAAACCTTTCCTCAAGTTTTTGTAATGCCATGTTTTGACCTAGGCACTTAGGATTACTTATGGCCTAATTTTATTTTCATTTTCTTATTATTTGTGGAACACTATTAACATTGGCACTAAAGATTTTTTGAGGTCCTAACAGGCTGCCAACTAGGTATGTCTTTGACCTCAAGTTGTCTCTAAGTTTTTGTTGTCACACAAGTATTTGTTATTGTTTTATAACAACAAATTGATCAGGAACTTTACTGTTGTTTTGTTAAGGTCACATAACCTTTTAAGGTGCTCTAGCATGTAGTTTTAGTAGCCAATAGGTTAGTACATGAAAGCCTTAAATATGTAACACACCTCTAGATATTTAGAACTGAAATAATGTTGTTCTAAACTCTAGCATACATGAAAATGGACACAAAGGTTTTTGGTCAACACGACCCTGGACAAAACCCCCCCGAGGAAAACCAGTTTGGAATATGAATCTATATATGTGATGTAAAGAATGTGAGATACAACAAGTACATGAAACAAATGAACCCGATACAATGGCAGCCCCTCTCAAATTGTTATACAAGTCCAAGAAGGTAGATGCACCCAAGCATGGTGTGCCCTTCTCCTTTGTTGCCCAATCTCATTGAAAGCTTGTGCCCTTGCTCCTTGAAGCTCTGTTGTAGAAACCCTTGCACACAACTCTAAACAAGTGTGCTACCTCTCCAAAAAAATTGTCCTCAAGGAAATCTGACAGGTGCAAGTCATCCTTGCTATAAGTGCGTCGTCCTCAAAACAAGCATGTACACCACAAAATAATGGAAGCCAAAGCCTCCTAGAGCCCTCCATGGAAGGAGGCGCCCTTGAAACCCTCATCCTCTGCTTCCATCCTCATCTCCATAGCGCTACTCTTTCTCTCTAAGTGAACATACGAGTGAACGAGCCTCTCTTGGCCCTATGCGCCCCTCTTGAACCTCCATAAGGAAATCTAAAAGATGGATGGATGAGATCATCCCATCCCATCTCTAATCAAAGGTTGAGATCATCCCACAATAATCTCACTCACAACCCCACTTTGGTTTAAGTTCCCTAAGTTCACTTTATGTCTCCTAATTCACCCACAAAGTGAATTGATAGTCATTTTAGGCTAAAATAACCAAATTTCACTTTTGACTTAAATCTCCTAAGTCAAAGTGAAACTAGACATAAAGTACAAGGTACATAGTACCAATGTATTTTCCACTCGTGGTTAGAGGATCCAAACCACAAGGGGGCCACTTCCCAAGGTACACAAATCTCAACACTCCCTCTTACCGAGGAAAGTGTTTCTCACCAGGCCCATCTTGTCTCTGAAGTAGACATGTTTTCCCCTTGGCAGGGCCTTGGTGAGAATATCTGTAATCTGCTTGTCAGTCGGTATATATTGTAAATGTACTGCCCCTCTCTGAACCCAATCTCTGATGAAGTGGTATCTAATCTCTATATGCTTCGACCAATCATGGAAAACTAGATTCTCAGAGATTTTGATACAACTTTGATTATCGCATTGAATGATGGTCAGAGGCAACTCCTGACCAAATAATCCTACCAACATCTTACGAAGCCAAATGGCCTCACAAATGGCTTGACTGGTTGCCATATACTCTTCCTTAGCAAAACTCAAAGCAACTGACTTATGTTTCCAACTATAGCAAGAAACAAGTCCTAACCCCAACCCAAAATAACACCCAGAGGTGCTCTTCCTGTCAACAACACATCCTGCCCAGTCTGAGTCTGTGTAGCCAACCAAACTGATTCCATCACCTCTAATATAGTCTAGGCCATATTCAAATTACCCTACAATGTACCTCAACACATGTTTTGCCCCAATCCAGTGAACGCTCCTCGACTCTACCATATGATGGCTGAGAGTGTTCACGACAAAACAAATATCTGGTCGAGTGTTGACCAGATACATCAGTGAACTGATCAATTGTCTATAAACTGTAGCATCCACCAACTCAGAATCTGAAACGCTAAGCTTCTTCCAGTTGGTGACCATGGGAGTAGACATAGGCCTGCAGTCCTCCATTTGAAACCTGCTCAAAATATCTACAACATACTTCCCTTCTCCAAGGAAGATGTGACCCTCCTCCTGCCATACCTCCATACCCAGAAAAATAGTGCATCAATCCGATGTCACTCATCTCAAACTCGGAAGCAAGTCCCATATTGCACTTAGCTATGAGATCCTCTGCACCTGTGATGAACAAGTCATCCACATACAAAATGAGAATGAGCATGTCCTCACCTCTAATGATGTAATAGAGGTTAGGATCAACATCACTCTTCTCAAATTGAACGACTAGATGGAAAGGAGTGAGCTAATCAAAGACATAGTGAAGTGTCTCCCCGATGGGTATGTATCAATGTGTGAATACCAAGCTCTGGGAGCTTGCTTTAGACCATATAGTGTCTTTCTCAAAAGGCACATGTGAGACTCTCTCTCACTCACATCGAACCCCTGTGGTTTCTCAATGTACACCTCCTCCTCTATAAATCCATTGAGAAATGTGGTCTTTACATCCATCTGATGTATCCTCCAACCCATCTCTGTCGCTATGGCAATAATAATCTTGATCAAGGTGTATCTCGCAACTAGTGCGAATGTCTCATCATAATCGACTCCCTCTACTTGAGAGAATCCTCGCGCCACAAAACGAGCCTTGTGTTTCTCTATGCTACCATCTACAACATGCTTGGTTTTGTACAACCACCTCGAAGTCAAAATAGACTTCCCCACTGGCCTCAGAACCACCTCCTAAACATCATTGCACATAATGGAGTCATACTCCTCCAGCATGGCCTCTTGCCAAACTTGTTGGTCAACTGCCTGCGCAAATGTCTATGGCTTTATATCTGAGATACTCGTCACCATAGCCAAATAGGACCCAAGCCTTACTGGTGCTTTGCTCTCTCTGAACTGTCTCTTGGGCTCTCCTACGTTCTCCTTGACTTCCTTCAGGGTTTCCTGAAACCATCTCGGTTTCCTCTTCCATGAAGCAGTCAAAGGAGAAGTAAGATCTCCCTGCCTGAGAGTATCTGCCTCAGGGCCAATCCCAACACTCTGAGACCCTGAAGCCTCTGCACACTCTGCCCGAACCCCATGTGACTGTGAACCTGAAGTTGTGCGAGGTGACCCTGTCACCCCTGAAACTGGTGTACCGGAAACCTAAGATTTTTCTCCCTCTAAAATGCCCATGCATCTAACAACAACTTCAATAAACATGGTTTGCAACTAATTAAATTACACAACAACAACATATAACTACTCAAGAACATAACGTTTATGCACAACAATTTAAACCCATAAATAAATATATTGAACACAGATAAAACACTTATCTTTTTAATTAAATGCACAAGCAACTGTAAAGGACAGATGTTCCACCCAAATGTAGATTTGTTTCTTTGAATATCAACAACAAATCACCCTCTAGCTGAGGATATGAGTCCATAATAGAGAGTGTCTCCTAGGGATGTCTACTATCCACTCACAACAAGCTAGTTTCCTACATCCATCCCAATCCACCATCTCTCTTCCCCTCAACCTGCACCGCCCAAGGAATGGGATCCCCTTCTTTGCTACACAGTCCCTAAGGATATCCCCACTTCCCTCCAAGGCTCCAACACAAGCTGGCTAGGAATCTCACTTACTAGGTACTCCAAGGACTTACAACTGCAACATGAAACTCTCAACACCAACTCATTTACTTTGCATAGAAATCTCACTCTATAGGCCTAACAACCTGCTTCTTCAAGCAATTACAGCTCCAACAAGCTACCCTTGAAACCATTATGGATTCATTATAGTTTTAGCACTCAACACCCTCTTGTTGTTCCAAAATCTGCATCTAAAAACTACCTATGTAATACCCATTCAAATTTCCCTTTTTACCTAAGCACGTTGACTCTCACATTCCCCAATGTTGATTGTACTTAACACCATGCTCTCAATAACTATGTGCAATGACTTTTCACCCAACCCTCTTACATGTATACAATGATTGGGGATTTGATGCACTTAAAAGGAAAATAGAAGGTTCACATAAAATAATTGTAATGTCCCCTAGCCCAACACATAAACATCTAACTAATTAATTTCCTGTAGCTTCCAGCTACGACTTACATACATATCTAACTGTTGTCTATTACCAATAATTAAATTCATCTACAACATGTTAAATAAAACATGAATGCAACTTAAAATAACTCATTATAGTAGCATATAAATCAATCTTATACATAGAGTTCATGCACAACAAATAAAACTCATAAAATAACTCAACAACAAGATAAAACACTTATCTTTCAAAATAGTTGTGCAACCAACTACTTGGGACAGACATTTCATCCAACCATGGACTTGTTGTTCCAAATCTCAACAACAAGTCACCCCCTAGTTGAGTCTAGTAATCCACAAAAGAGGGTGGTATCCGATTGTCCACTCACAACTCAAAAATCTTACAACCCATTGGTATTCTCCCATAGCTATCTCAATCTTTCCACCAACTCTTTTCCTCTCAATGTTCCCAACCCAAGGAATGTACCCATTCATTTATTAGGGTCTCTCTGGCACAAGTAACCAGGAATCTCTCCGTTAGGAACTCAAGGGAACTCACTGCTAGGAAAACTACCAACAACAACAACACACACTTGTTGTTACAGTGCAACTCACACAAGAGTTCACTCTTCAAGCCTGACAACCTGGCTCTTCAATCTTCAGTTCCAAAATTGCTCTAAATATGCTCCAACCTACTTTAAAATTCGCCCTCCATGGTTGCTCCAACTCCAAGATCTATTTCTTGCTCTCTACTTGTTGTTCATGCAAAAACATTAACTCCCTAAAACTGTTGTAGTAGCCCATACAAATTTCCTCTCATTTGTCTTTCTTAGTTTGACTCACACACTTCCCCAAGCTGATTGTACTCAATCCCCATGCTCCCAATAACTATGGGATGTGACTTCTCACACCCACCCTCTTACATACATTCAATGATTGGCTTTGGGGACACTCAATAAGAAAGTAGAGTTTAATACATAGTCATAATAAAATTTAGGAACGTGGGTGAATTAATAGACATGGGTAATCCCCCTTGGACCCCTCTCTTAGGATTTCTCCTAGACCCTCCCCTCTCTTGTGGATTAATCCAACCCCCATCTCTATCCATGTCCCCTTAGCAACTGGCATCACATTTTATTATTAAAACTTAGAAATACAAATTGCATATACATTGTTTGGTTGTAGCCACACATTATATCTACATTAAGCATTAATTAAACTAGGGATTATAGCGGGGATGTTACAATAATAATTTTAGAAAGTGGCATTGGATTAGCAGACATGAATAATTCACCCCCTTATATCCTTGTTACGAGGAAAATCACTATATGGCATGGGGTAAACCACAATAGATGGAATTGACTGCATAAATCAACTCTAATCTCAAGTATGCTATATAAACAAACATGCTAACAAGACAAGATAAAGAACCTACCTTGTCTGGACGTTCGATGAAGTCCACCATTGAGCACTTGACCCAAAGCTATATACCTGCAACTTGTCCTCAACAACCAAGATACACAAGCATATGGTGATAATATATTAGCACATATAATAACATAATTCATCAATATTCATAACAAATATGCCCATGAAATAACAATTCAAATATTTGTGAGACATTAATTGGACAAGAAAAGAGTATTTCTATTAAAATGTAATCAACAAAAGTGTATGAACGACAAACTTTTGTGTCGGCACGTTCAGAACCGAGAAACTAAGTCCCTTCCAGCTGGGCCTCCACCACTTCAATCCTCCACCAAAGGCAATCTTATATAAGAGAGACGATGAGGTTCTCCATCAAATAGGGAAGAGCTTGGGGGCTGAACAATGTGTTCAGACTTAAAAGGAAAAAGGGATGCAGACTCAATATGAAGTGAATAATTTCTCCAGAGTAACTTTGCTCTCAAAGTTAAATTCTTCTCCTCTTTTCAACAACTTGGATATGGCCCATTTATAGCCTTCAAATGGAACTGAAGGGTCGAGTCAGAATGTTTCCAGTATATGGAAGGTCAAGGATCATGGATCTCGTGACGTGACATGGAAACCCAACACCATTTTTAATTTTGGGCACAAAACCCAATGTACATGGGTTGTAATGGTGCAACTTGCGTATACACATGCTGCATAGTTGTTAGGGCACGTATATGTGGAAAAATATTATTTTTAGCTCTGGGAATTGCAAATGGGGGACTTCAAGTCTGCATAGGGAAATGGAAAAGGCCTTTTGATCAAGTTGCATGGGGTGAAACAAATCTTGCTATAACAAATGCCCCCTAATGTGTGAGGTCAAAGGAGTATCTGCGATGGCCGAAATACATAGAAGTGGAGTGATGGAGACCCAACTGGACGAACTAGTTGCTCATAAGAATATTACAATCCATAATGACTTTGTAGACAAGGCTACCAATTTGAATTACACTGCAGATCCATGTGGAAAGATACCAAACAACTGTTCATGGCCATGAATAGGCAATACAAAGGTAGATGCATGCCAAAGGCTATCATAGTCACGAACAAGGCCTAGTGAAAACCAGTCTCAAAATCAGTCTGAAGATATCTATATATAATGGAGTACAATCTGATCTCCCACGATCACTGAAGTCATATAGGTATTGGTTAAATGAATGATAGCAACAGGTCAGAAAAGCTATGACTATGAACTGATGTCTTCAAGTCTTCTACACGATCCGCCAAAGGTGCAAGTCTACATCATGTGAATAAAGGAGTTGAGGTTGAACGTAATGAGACTTCATTTGATTACTTGTCATTAAGGTATACCGTTAACAAACGCGAGACAACCTGCCAATAATGAAAGTAGGCATCAAGGCATCGAGTACATTCTTACAAGTGTGAATAAAGGTGTTGAGTTTGAACACTTGAAGAATCCATCGATTATGAGACATTGATGTATTCCCAACTGCCGATGGTGAGAGAACCTACCACTGATGACTGCAAGCCTCTAGGTACTCATAGGACTCTAGGTCTCGTTTCCAGAATAGATGGGCTGAAGTCGATGGAAGGAGACTCGTTGAAAGGAGAGCATTGAGGCATCTCTCATCAGTCAGCACGAGGTACAAAGCAGTAGCTTGATGATTTGGAGGAACTCGGACGAAGAACATGTTCACGAACCAACGACCCTGTGCGTCTTTCGCATGCACCAGATGCAAGTAGTGCACGAAAAATACCCTTTAAATAGCAGCCAAAAAGGAAAACTGTCGACAAAGGTGAGGAAACCACCAATAAGGCTAATGGCATCCAAGACACTCCACGAATCCCAATGTGTGAATAAATTTCTTGTTTTTGAACATAAGGGAAACCCCCTAGTCAGCGACCAATGAGTAGATGTCAACTATTGGGTTCAAGGTTACCTACCCATAATGAAAGTAGGACCAGGGTGCTCGGTAGGACTACAACTTCACGTAACTTTGAGACACACTTAGAGTATGGCCGAGATTCAAATTCAAGAGTTATGAGAAATGGCCAGCACAAGCTTATAGACATCCTTTGAACAAGAGCATGAGACGTATGGAAGACTCTGGCAGCATAGACTCAATGATGAAACTTTGTGATGCAGGAGGCACTGATCAAACTCTTCGTAGGGACTGGAAGAGTAACCAGTCCGAATAGTAGACTCTAAGTAACGAGCTTAGCTTCGTAAGGTCATGCTAAACCCAAACTTCAGATGACAAGTGGACTCAAAAGTTTGTGCTTTGTTCAAAGGCGACACGACCGCTGCCAACATGAGATAATATTTTTTTCCCGCCCATCTTTTTTTGTTTTTTCATAGACAAATGAATGATATGATATAGAGGAGGAAACAAGTGTGTCTAGTAAGAAACTAGTTCCAATAGTGGAACATACCTATTCTCAATGCAAGGGGGTGCATGCAAGATAAGGACACTCGGGGGAATGTTTCCTTGTAGAGTACAGGGTGTCAAGCTGCAAAGGATATAAACAAGGCTTTGCTTGGCTGATGATGAATATTGATGGGTAAATAGGCTTATAATGCGAAAGTGGTAATCGAAAATAGGCTCAATACTGTAAGCAAGAGAGTGAGATGCAATTACAACTTAACTCCAAAGAATGTCATTTTTCATAAATTTAGTCTACTTGGTCTGAAAAAGGGTTAAACTTACACCAAATAGACGTCCTTTCAAATCCAATTTACGAGTGTGAAAGAGACAAGTTCACTTAGAAATCTTTTCACTTTTTGAGAGAGTAAGAAAAGAGCTTAAACCAAACTCTTGGGAGTCCCATAGGTATAGGTCAACATGCTTATGAGTAGGAATATGAGGCTCGAACGCAAAGTCATATTGGAACTATAAAGGACTCCTGATCTTTATGGAATAATCTCTGCATGGGCACCAGATGGCACAGAGGTTCTAACTAGGGCACCCATGTTTGGTAAGTCTCTACCATTCAATAACGACACTTCTAGTAGCAGAAAGAAAGTTCAGTGTCACTAACAAATGGGTTCATACCTAAGGCATACAAATTGCAGTTATAGGATAATGCAAGTGTGCAAAATGAAGTGATGACCTATCCTGTATGCTGGTCAACGAAAATACCTGCCAAAGTCATGAACGAGCGACATGACGCTAGAAACCGCTAGAATTCTTGGATAAAACCACCAAAACCAACTCTATCCACTGCACTAATAGTCCACTAGGCCAAAATATCAGCAAAAACTATGTAAAGTGGGTAAATTTTTTCTATAAATAGTGAAAATAACCAATTTTACTATACCATTTCACATTTTCACCCAAATAGTGCATTTTGGACCAAATTGCCCACGACCTTCAAGTGCTGATTGCGGGAGCTACGAGCGACAAAATTAACAACCATCTGGACCAAGTAAGTATTCTTGCCCTCCTCTTCATTTCTAGTGGATTAGATTTTGAAATTAGGTCTCATTTTTTGAGCTTTTTAATGCGCAATTTAGGAATTAGGGTATACGCAGGCTGTATTTCATCAGGTCGCGTGTATGCAACCCTATACACGTCTATTATCAAAACAGATAGTGTATATGCATCCCTATATGCGATTGTGTAAACTGCAGCTCATGTACAAGTCCGTAACTTGGTTTTTAAAATATTTTTGACTCAAAAATTGGATTTTTTCTTGCAGGATGGTACTGGAATGGAGAGAAAGAGAGCATGAGGAAGTTGATGCTGCAATGGAAAGATATCCATGGGCCCTGTTATCCACCAAAGTTGCACTGTGGTGAATTTCCGCCGAGCCGCCAAAGGTTTGAACATTATTGTTCAAAAATTCAGAAGTTCAGAAATTCAGCCGGTATAAAAGACCACCTGGTTACTTTACATTTCCATAAAAAAAAATTGTAATAAGAGGTGTTGGCATGATGAATTTTGTAAAAGGTCTTAGCCACCTCAATTCCTAAGCGTGAGTTATACTCTGGAGTGTTTTTTCACTTACTAATTATAT
>SNQJ01S0244441.1:0-13260 GCA_010110895.2 Picea sitchensis
GGGGGGGGTCTGGAATGGAATCTTTCCTCTAGCAAGCCCCTATTTATACGTGGCACGATTCTACCAGTCTCGAGTCCCACCGCCTCCTACTATCTGACAAACCTTCATCACCTCTTGACGTCATCATCCACCTTTCCAAAAGAGTCACATCCCATAATTTTTGTCAGTCCTTCCCCACCCATTCACTCGTGGTGAGCCCCCTCACCATGATTTTTACCCCAATCGGTAGCCGCCACTTCACCCATCTGTATTCCTCAGTCATTGTCACCTGCCATCTCACGCTCTAAGTTTCTCTTTAAATTCCTCCAAGCACAAGTCCTGGAAGATTAAAGAGAAAATTTAAAAACCTAAGAACCTAAATCGATTAATATTAATTAACCCTGTAGTAATAAAACACTTAGAATATAAAATAAACAAGAAAAGAAAACCCTAATATTTTAAACTACTTGTTACCTATAACCTAATCCTAGAAACTTTTATTCCCATTAAAGACTTTAGTACACAACATTAAAACTAATTAGAACCCATTATTTAACTTATAACAAAAGAAACCCTAATATCAAACCCAAAACAAACACACCTTAACCTCCTATTATATTAACCTAACCCTAAAATTAAAAATTTAATTTACCTATAAACTTAACCCTAGAACATTAAATAATTAATTATAATTAAGAAACCCTAATCTTTTAAATTACTTGTTACCTATAACCTAACCCTAGAACCCATTATTCCTAATAAAGACTTTAGTACACAACATTAAACTAATTACAACCCATTATTTACCTTATAACAAAAGAAACCCTAATATTAAATCCAAAACAAGCACACCTTAACCTCTTATTATATTAACCTAAAATTAACAATTTAATTTACCTATAAACTAAACCCTAGAACATTAAATAATTAATTATAAATAAGAAACCATAAAATTATTAATAAACTATCATAACCTTTAAATAAACAAAAATTTAATAAACGCTAGTAATTTCTTATAAAATAATTAAATTTACTAAAAAATTCCACTTAGCCGACACTAAGAAACGTTCCCACTTCTAGTATTTATACCAGCTCTTCCCTTTCTCTTAAACCCAGGCTCTTTGTCCTGAAGATGGATCCTGATCTGGATCCGAAACGTCGACAATCTATTGATTATACTATGGCTTTTCTGATCAAAACTGAAAATCCCACCCACAGCAATCTCACTCATCAGAAAATTTAATCTTTTTTATTATCTAAGTTTTCTTTTAAATTTATTTATTTTTCTTTTTTTTTTTTAGTTTTTAATTTATATAAAAAAATGAATTATATTTTTTTGTTAAATATTAAAAAATAGTGTTATTTAACTACATTTTTTTCTATGTATTGAAGTAAAGGTAAACAATGTGTTAAAAATGATGTTTTCCACTATATTTTAAAAGTATGGAACAATAAATTAATTGAGACACAATTATATGAAAAATCGTAATTTCAAAAAAGTAAATGGTAAAAAATATTTTTAAGATTGAAAGAAGCATGGGAAACTGACTAAAAACACCATT
Organism: Picea sitchensis; assembly: GCA_010110895.2. Taxonomy (NCBI): domain Eukaryota; kingdom Viridiplantae; phylum Streptophyta; class Pinopsida; order Pinales; family Pinaceae; genus Picea; species Picea sitchensis. The sequence continues at coordinate 1,542 of SNQJ01S0244441.1, forward strand.
GAATAAAAAAAAAATTGAAAAAATTGAAAATAGATGAAAAATAAGCATTTAAAAAAAATGTGAAAACATTGTGGATCGAAAAATTTAAAATATCGAAAAACCACCTAAAAGGGGAGAGGGGGTGCTACCGATAGCACCATTTTTAAAAACAGGGTGAAAAATTGGACCCCACAAAAAAAAAGAACTCTATAGAGTTCTCTTTAAGTTGGTAACTTTGTTAAAACCACTTTGTCGAGAGAGCCTAGGTCTACCAATATTTTACCCACCATCTAGGAAACACCTAGACCACTCTCGCTAGAGAGTCCAGGCCCACTAGGCTTTGATAAAAAAAAATGTTAAAACTAAGAGAAAGAGAAATATGATAGAGAACATCATAAATACTACTCTTAGCTAGCTTTTCCTTGGAGGAAACCGCCTAATAAATCACCATCCATGGGAAAATATCAACCTATAAGAAGAAAACTATTACAAAACACTATGTAACCTACAAATCCATATTTCCTCTAAATTCCTAGATAATCCCAAATAGACCTAATTCCTTTCCACTACCAACAAACCAAACTAGTAACCACATTATAGGAAACTCATATACTTAGATATATGAGGATGATAGACATATAAAAGAGATGAGGAGATGAGATGTTATTTTCTAATTAAAAATCCCTTTGAACCCTTCCTAAACACTCAAAACATTGCACCACTCACTTGGTGGTCAGAATACTCCACTAAGTAGTGACATTAATAAAAGCAATAGCTCCTCATCCTTGGGCATGGTGCAAACATCCAATGGAACCAATGGTAACCTTTGATATCCACTATACTTAGACCATATATAATCTCTAAAAATCTACTCAAGCCACTAAAATTTACCTCTACTAGGAAACCAAATGATGCATAATAAACATGATATGCATGAAGAATGTAGCCAACAATAGTCAAATTGCATGCAAATAGAAGGTCCTTGTGAATCCAAATGTGAATATTAGTTTGCAAACTTTACACACACCAAACCCGCATAGTGAATGTTGATTAATTGGGTTGGTTCTCATTGATGTCAACCCTTGAAAAAAGTTTGGTAGTGAATTCCAGTAGCACAAAGGTTTGGGTAATGGACCCAATTTTGTTTGATGGATAATGGTATGAGTTTTGATATATTTACAGGTAACACTATTCTAGATCGATAGTACATGTCATTTCATTTCCGGTGGTATCTGGAATGTCACATAACTCCGCATGGTTAGAGATTTATGGCCATGTGAAGTTGGAGAACCCTCATGAGTCATCTAGAAGCCCCAGAAGGTCAAAGTAGTCAAAGTGTTTGTAAAAGAAATTATATAAATAATAAAGTTAATGGAGAAGTCCCTAAAATAAGGAAAGTGGGATGCTACATGAAAGTATAAATAAGAGGCAAGGCTCTCCCATTTAATCACACTTGAACCTATTGAATATCATTGAATATCTATTTTGTGAAAGGTTATTTGGGCAGGTGTTATTGATAGAGGAAAGTGTGGCAGGAAAAGTGCAACAGAAAAAATGCAGCAAAAAAAGTGCGGCAGAAAAAGTGCGGTAGGAAATCTGTGGCAGAAAAAGTGCAGCAGAAAAAGTGCGACAGAAAAATCGCGACTGAAAAAATGCAACAGAAAAATCGCGGCAAAAAAATTGTGGCAGAAAAATCGTGGCAACAACATGGTTGGGATCTATTTATGATAGATATGGCACATCTTGTTTGAGGTATGTTTTGTGAGCCAGGATTTATCTTTTGAGATGGTATTGGATGTTCATTATTGCTGCATATATCAGATTTGTTGAGGGATATAGTTGGTATTTTTTTGTTTGTATTTGGCATATGGGTATTTGTCTTTTTGTTGTGATGTGTTGTTGAATTTATTGGTTTAGCTTGAGGCTACATAGCAGTGAGGTTGTGGTACATGGTTTGATGTAAGGGTTTATGGTATTTGGTTTATGGATAGAGTGATGAATTGTTAGATAACTTTTGATGGTTATATTGGTGTATGTCTTCAGTATATGGTTGAGGTACATGGTTGAGATAAGTAGTTGATGAGTTGGCACATACATGAGGTCTATAGTTGATGAGTTGACACACACATGAGGTGTATAGTTGATGATATTGGTACATCTTGATGAGTCAAGGTTGATGCATGGTTGATGCATGGTACATGTTGGTTCAGGTTATTGGTACAGGTTGTTTGGTGCAGGTTGATTGGTACAGGTTGTTACAGGTTATTGGGTCCTCCATCTCCATCGGTCCATACGTCCATCGTCCATCCGTCCATCCGTCCATCCATCCATTCCATCCTTCCTTCCATCCTCCATTCCCTCCATTCCATCCATCCATCCATCCATCCTCCATCCATTTGTCCATTCCATCCATCCATCCATCCACTCCATCCATCCATTTCCATTTCCTTCCATTTCCTTCCATTTCCATTCCATTCCATCACCATTCCATTCCTCCGTCCATCCTTTCCTTCCATTCCGTCCTCCTCAGATCCTTCCTTTCCTCCTCCTTCCATCCGTCCATCCATCCTTCCACTGTCCTTTCCATTCCTTCCATCCATTTCCGTCCTCGTCCGATCTCGTTTGCGTCCTCCATCCTCCATCCATTCCATCCATCCATTTCCATTCCATTTTCAGACCTTCCGGCTCCTCCATCCATCCGTCCACTCCATCCATTCCTCTCCATCCATTCCGTCCACCTTCCGTCCATTCCATTTTCCGTCCATTTCCTTCCTCCTTCCATTCCATCCGTCCATCCATCCATTATCATCCATTTTCCATCCTCCATCATCCATCCATTCCATCCATCCATCCGGCTCCATCCATCCTCCTCCATCCTTCCTTCATCCATCCGTCCTTCCTCTTTCCATCCATTCCTCCTCCTTCCTCCATCCCTTCCATTTCCTTCCATCCTTCCGTCCATTCCATCCGTCCATCCATCCATCCATCCTCAATCCTCCATCTCAATCATGAGGTATATTGTAGCAACAACATGTTTGTACACAAGTTATATGGATGAAACAAAATCTAACAGGTATATAGGGTTGGAGTATGATGATCCCATTTCAATCTATTGTGATAATACAACACCATCAGTATCTCAAAGGCATTGATGCACTCAAGACGAAGCACATTCCAATAGGAGTATCACTTTCTATGGAGACATGTTGAGAACATCATAGTTGAATATGTCGGGCACAAAAGAACAAGTGGCGAAAATATTTACACAACCTCTTCCAAGGGAAACCTTTGAGTATATTCACCAGAGACTCAGATTAATTTCTACTCAAAATGAATTATTTTGAATGACTATCTTGCTAATGCTTAGTTTTGCATGAGGAAGCACCATAAAGGGACAATTTTTAGGTCGGAGATCCAATTCGAGGAAGAGATTTCGGTCGGTTATCCCGAGGGCGGTTTCAGTTAGGGGGGAGCAACCCAGGATGGAAGAATACCTTTTTCCATTGAAAGAAGAAAAAGGGGGAGATTTATCATATATAGAACACAGAGGCATGGTTCAGAATAGTCTGAAGGAGGAGCATAGATGATATGACTTCGATTATTGACATTGTTCAATATTGCATGGGAAGTGTTGCCATCAATTCAAGGGGAGATTATTGATAGAATTGGGTTGGTTGTCATTGATGTCAACCCTTGAGAAGAAAATGCAGTAGTGAATTCTAGTAGCACAAGGTTTAGGTAATGGACCCAAAGTTTTTTTTATGGATAATGGTATGAGTTTGAAATATTTTGCAGGAGTAATACTATTCTAGATGGATGGTACATGTCATGACATTTTAGGTGGTATGTGGAACATCACATAACTCCCTCCACGGTTAGAGATTTATAGCCATGTGAAGTTGGAAAACCCTCATGAGTCATCTAGAAGCTAAAAGGTCAAAGTAGTCAAAGTGTATGCAAAGAAATTATTTAAAGTAATAAAGTTAATGGAGAACTCCCTAAAATAAGGGAAAGTGGGATGCTACATGAAAGTATAAATGGAGTAAGGCTCTAGCATTTTAATCCCATTAGAACCTATTGAATACATTGAATATCTATTTGTGAGTTATTTGGGAATTATTATTGATGATAGAGAAAAGTCGCGTTAGAAAATCTGCAGTGAGAAAAGTCGACAAAAAATCATTAGCGAGAAAAAGTGTGACAAAAGATCATGACAAAAAAGTCTGCAGCAATCATTAAGCAACTGTATGGGTTGGGGTCTATTTATGAGACTTATATGGCATCTTGTTTGAGGTATGTTTTATGAGCTAGGTTTTATCTCTCTTGAGATGGTATTGGATGTTCACTATTTCTGCATATATCGGTTGTTGAGGGATACGGTTGGTATTTTGTTGTTGGTATTTAGCATATATGGGTATTGGTCTTTTGGTTTGTGATGTGATCCCATTGAAGTTGTTGGTTTAGCTTGATACTACATAACAATGAGGTTGTGGAACATGTGGTTTGATATATGAGGTTTATGGTATTTGGTTTATGGATAGAGTGATGAATTGTTAGATAAGTTTGATGGTTATATATTAGTGTATGTCTTTGGTATATATGGTTGAGTTACATGTTAAGATTTTATAAGTTTGAGACAAATGGATTGATAAGGTTAGACACATACATAGGAATTATCTGTTGATTGATGATGTTGGTACATATTGATAGAGTGCAGGAGTTTATGGATGGTTGATGCATGGTACATATTAGTTCGAGTTATTAGTGCGAGTTGATTAATTACGAGGTTATTACAATTGTAGAGTCTGTGATTGTGATGATAGGTTGACATTAGCGTGGTTGAGGATTCGATTATTAGGTTGTCTACATTTCCATCTATATTTAGACTGATTAGGCAGGCAAGGTAAGTGGTTGTAGCAACCTTCAGTTGTAACCCGGAGGAAACTTAGGGGGAGTTGTAGCATCCCTTCTGTTTGTAACCAGATAATTGGGGATTTGGAGCTTCCCTAGTTTAGCGAGAAACTAGAAGGTTGGAGCCTCCTCCCTTTCCAGTTCTGACTAGAAAAAGAATTTGAACCTTCAATGAATGTAATTCTTAAAGACATATAATAAAATAATTATGTGGTTTTCACACTTTGGGTTTCCATGTAAAACACTAATTAATACTTATGTATGTGTATGATTGCTCATTTGTTCATTGTTTGACTATGCAATTATTTGATAATGATAGCGATATAACATTATATGGTTAAAAGGATTAACTTCTCTATTGTGATTCACCCCCCTCAGTAATCCAACTACTCAAGCCACTAAAATTGACCTCTACTAGGAAACCAACATGATGCATAATAAACATGATATGCATGAAGAATGTAGCCAACAATAGTCAAATTTCATGCAAATGGAAGGTCCTTGTGATGCCAAACATGTAATGTGGTTTGCAACCTTTACACACACCAAACCCACATGGTGACTAATGATAACCCTACTCCAAAAGGAATCCCCAATTATCATGCAATAATCCTAGGAAAAATATTAGAACAACTGGTAGGGATCTAAACATGTGGGTCATCCTAACCTACTAACCGAAATTTACTTTTATGAGCATCGATTATGGTACACGAGGTAGAGAAAAATATGCCTAGACAAGTAAGGGCACCATCAATAGCAATTTTTTCCACTTTTATTGAGAGAAGAGATTCATCTACAAAGTGGTATTTAACCATATTAGAAAATTGGGAGGAAAGAATACTACATGAATTTAGGGTAGAAATGGTGAGGCATCCTCCATTGAATGTCAAATGCCATCTCCCTGGTCAATATATATATATATAGGGGTCTAAGGACATCCCTAATTGAATGCAAAATTCAAATGTCTGAGGGGACAAGGGTCCCATTGGTAAAACAAAGGTATTCTTGAACAAAGTGTTCTTTGTGGCCGACACAGGAAGGGCTAGACCCTAAAAAATAAACACCTTAGGAATAAAACACTACTAGCCCAATCATGTGCATTGTCAAAATCAAATTGCAATATAATGAGTTTCTTTCTCAATGTTCCTTTCCCACTCCAAAGACTCACATGTAGAAATGATAGTGTCAAGAATGAGTCTTTGTTAAAAAAACTATGACTTCTCCTAATGAACCACACACTTTTCTAGAGACTTTACTAGTAGAGAACCTTAGACTGCCAAAGAAAAATTCATCACCAATAGCATCCCACATGGCCTTGTGGAAATAACAAGGAAAAGACACCCCTACCTGGAGATTAACCATTCAGAATAAAATACATTGGAACAAAAGAGTATATATATATAAGGGTCTAAAGGACATCCCTAGTGAATGCAAAAATTCAAATAAATCTGAGGGGACAAGGTCCCATTGACTGAAACAAAAAAGGAAACATTCTTGAACAAAGTGTTCACTGTGGCAGCACAAGAAGGGCCAAACCCCAAAAAAATCAACACCTCAAAAATAAAACACTACTAGCCCAATCATGTGCATTGTCAAAATCAAATTGCAATATAATGAGTTTCTTTCTCAATGTTCCTTTCCCACTCCAAAGACTCACATGTAGAAATGATAGTGTCAAGAATGAGTCTTTGTTAAAAAAACTATGACTTCTCCTAATGAACCACACACTTTTCTAGAGACTTTACTAGTAGAGAAAACCTTAGATGCCAAAGAAAAAAATTCATCACCAATAGCATCCCACATGGCCTTGTGGAAATAACAAGGAAAAGACACCCCTACCTGGAGATTAACCATTCAGAATAAAAGATGTTGAAGCAAAAGAATATTCCTTGGAAATATTTGTGTCTAACCTATCCCTATCACCGTAAGAAACCTTATAGTGGTCCACACTACAACAATCATCTCTAGTACAAACCATCCCATCTATCAAATGATAATGAGAAAAAATTATTTTAAAAATGGGAGATAAACATACCTCTGACTTTAGCATGATATTCAACAACAGGCATGGTAATTCCTCCAAGTCTAAGTGAGAGGCGTTCTATTTGAAAAATAAAGAAGGGGTTGAATTAATGGATTGTCCCAAGGAAATTATAGTTTGAATTAGAAGATGATGTAAACTAGTCACATATAAAATAACATCAACTAGATGAATCCATCTAGAGAAATTCAAATCCTCCCATAGCCCATAGAATCAATCTAATCTGGCTTGCACACTATCATCTCCCCATCTATAGTTAGACCATGTATACCAATCACTATACTCTAACCCCTTTTTTTCCAATTGAGGTAAAAATATCTGAATAATATCTTGGAATCAACACCAATCATTCTCCAATCTAAAATAGGAAGAGACAAGGCGATCTAGTTGAAACCCTCCATTTCTTTGATCTAAGATTATGATCATAAATTCCACAGAAACTAACCACTAGATCCTAAATAAAATGTGAGACTGATACGCAATGATCATCTTGATCTTAACTAGATTCAACTACAAAACTCTATGAAGAGGAAGAGAGAGAATTCACCACACCTCCACTCCCCTAGCATTAATCTTTTCTATATGAGGACCAACTTTGGCCAACAAAGAGAAAGGAGAGTTGAAGGTAAAACACTATATGTTGGACATACACAATCTGAACATTGTTTCATATTAGTTAAAAATGAACATCCTTCTTCTCCCCAGTTATGGATGAGCTTAGTCCAACTAAATAATCATTAGTGAGTGTGAAGATTCTCAAAGAATAGTAGGATGTCCAGTAAAGCCTTCACTCTGTTTTCATTATGGTTCAAAACACAACATGAATCATACTCTATTTGTCTTCAATGGAAGTGCTCTATATCCATGAAAATAAGTATACTAGAGGAACATAGGCTCGACACCTTCATCTACCAGTGTCAATAAATCATTTAGGCTTCATATGCATTGTATAGTATGATGGAAAAAATCCTCCAAATAGGGCACCCCTAGTGCTAATAATAGACGGTCATATCAATGATCCTACAAGCCTTTCGTCGGGGGTATATTTTTTTTTATAAACTATGGAAATTTGTTGGACCATCGACGACCCAGTGCGTCAATGGTTCCACTAGAGTGGTTTTATCCTCCTCATATAAAAATTTCATACATACAACCTTTTCATCGGTAAATCATCGATATTGCGACAGAAACGTGATGATCTATTGTGGAAGATACATCAAAGATTTTTCATTGGTTCATCACTAGATAGACGTCCTGGAGATGAAATACCAACAAACATTCGTCTCTAATTAGTCTCTCGCACAATGGTCAAATGACGATCTTTTGATGTACTAATGATGACCACGTGATGTGATTGTGAGGAACTATGAAGGAAAATTCGTCGATAATTGGTCACTCTTACGATGGAAATTCGTCGATCCTCCAATGAAAACATGATGAATTTGGGACTAACTAATTGGGGCACGTTAGTCTCTCTTACAAGAGATTGGTTCGTCGATATTAAGACACACTCTTGAATGTCATAATTGTGAAGAAGGTGACACGACGAAAACATGATTGTTTCCTTTTTTTGTACTTGTGACGTTGTGGCGACGAACATGCATTGAAAAATTGTTGAAAAATGAGCCCAATGTACTAGTGCAAGGAAGAGCATAAGACAAGGGGCATGCACCCAAGGATAGGGCACAACGGTCCAAGAGACAAACGGTTTATGGTTGTGTGGGCTTAGATGGGTGCCCTGGGTCCATGGAAGGGTGCAACGATCAGTTGAGTGTAACAATTCACGAAGGGGAACAACACACCGATGAGATRCAATGTTTCACACAAGTGACTCTTGGAGTCCATATAAAGGCAAGGGTGCACAACTAAACAAAGACAAGAAAAAACTAAKTAAATMCAAGAGATAGAGATCTAAGGCTGGGCGCACTAGTGGGGAGCACCTTAGGTTGAGGCAATGAGGAATGATAAAGGGGAGTTCTAGTGTGACAAAATCGCAGGTCTGGGTATTTCTAATGTGTAAGGCATATTTGTGAGACTCTTCCCATATTTGTAACTAGGATGGTAGTTTCCTCTTTTTAAAGATTTATTTATGTTTCTCAATATAAATAAATGAAGTCGAGTATTAAGCATCGTTGGTGTCTCCTGCACTATATATTTCTCTCTTATGTTTCGCATGTTTTATTTTGTATGCCAAAATGAATAAGAGTTAAACAAAGTTTAAAAATGTCTAAATATACAACTAAGTTGCATTGATTAAGGATGTGACTCGCATGTATCATAGAACAGAGTATGGGTATGCTCTAGGTGAAGATGCATAGTTCAGGTGAAGTACCCTTGGTTGAGCCAAGTTTCCAAGGGATAACCACTACATTGCCACACATCCACGAGATGCCAAGGTTGGACTTGGGAATGACTCTTGGTGGTGTGACAATAATTATATTGAGAGGTGTTTTTGTATGTTGGACATTTCAAAACTTCTACACAGTTTATTTTCAAAAAATATACACACTCGGATTCATATCAATCAAAATTAGCATATTTTAAGGAGGTTCTAGATAAGGAAATAGATTATGCATACTATAATGATATCTAGGTGAAAAGTAAATAATGTAAATAGTGTTATTAATATGTGAGTATATGCTTGTTATTAATGTGTATATTTACATGAAAAAAATGTTGCATGGAAATTCATCCATTAAATAAAAGTCCCGAGATGATATTAATAAAATATTGTTGGTATAATGAAAGTTATTCCCATATTATCAATATAGTTGACATTATGAGTTTTTATGGAATTTTAATATGATGCAATTATGAAAAAAATAATTGAGATGGAAATTCTTCTAATGAATAATAATACATATATGTCATTATGGCAGGGATTTACATGAAAATATTAATATAATGCAAGCATAAATAATATATTTGAGAGTATGCAATTTCTTTCCATGAATAGCAATATGTTAAGTACCAAAGAATGAATACAGAAATACCACAATATATGCACAGAACAATATAGAATAAATATCCAATTTATTATTATGAAAACCCTTATGGTAGGGAAACAACATACAATGGATCCTATTATGGAAGGGAGAATCTGATGTTCACTTGCCTCTTTGAGGGGGAAACCTCCTAATGAGCTTCAACTCCAAATACCTAATTTATTTTCTTCACATTCCATTACACTGCTTGAACCCCTTTATATAGTGCTACCAACCACATAAGAACATTCTAGAGGAGGAACCTTCTAGAATCTAGAATCTTCTAGTAAGTCCTCTTACATTTATTATGTTCATACTAATATATCTAACTACCATAGTGGGCCTTATTTAATAATATAGTAGACCTAGTCCACCTTACATTGAATGGCCTCCACTATTATCACTATGGTATCTCTAATCCCACCGCTACCTCTCTAGCTACACTGCATTCCATTCTTGGCATGTTTTTAGACAGAGGCAGAGTATGCGTGTTTGTCATTGATGGAAAAGATCACAATCAATAGTGCAGAAATAATGGCATGGCAATGGCAAGTTCAACAGTGAAGAGCAACAGTGATTGTTGGATCCCATTTAGATTTCCTTATGATCGTCAGATCTGAATTCAGATAGGAGGAGCGCGCAGTAGAAGAGAACAGATCTCATGCATCAGATCTGAGCCCAAGGTCTGACCGACGTTGGATCCAGGAGAACCTGGACGTTCTTTAAAGTGCAAGGTAAAGCGGGCTAACAAAATCCTGAAAGCAGGAGGACTGTCCATCTTCAGGAAGGACATGTGGTTGCAGATCAACATTTCACTAACTGAGAGGTCAAAGGAAGGAGTGCCCTAACCTCTCAAACTCGCGATATGAGAAATTGTGAAATAATCCTAGCCGTCGAATCGAGGATTGATCTGGACTGTTGATCAGACACGACGAAGGTCCGTGAAGTTTCGAAATCATGATAAGATTTGGATCGTTGGGTCCATAGGACACGTGGTGAAATATCGTCATTTCGCTGACATGAAAGTCAAAGGAACAGGGTTCCCTAACCTCTCGAACTCGTGATATGCAAAATCGCGAAATGCCGAAATGGGAAATTGTGAAACACTGAAATACCGAATCATTGATCTGACTCCATTTCAGAGTTTCGGATACTGGGAGTTGCAAGTGTCGAAACAGTTCATCACAGAAATGTCGAGACGCCAAAATGAGAAAAACACCTTTTGGTGTAGGTTTCGGATACCAGGAGTTGGAGTGTCAAAACACTTCACCACAAGAATGTAGAAATGCCGAAATGATGAAATGCGAAAAACACCTTTTGGTGTAGACTGTGGTCACCGTCAGTTGTCATGTGAGAGGGAGGATCTAACACCAAGCTAAGATCCTTCTCGGTGATCGTAACATGAAGAGTCAAGACTCTTCACCACAAGAATGTCGAAATGTCGAAATGTCGAAATGCGAAATGGCGAAATAAACGCAAGACCCTGCGGATTTAATCCAATGGTGTTGGTTATTTGAGCATCTAATCGAAAGGATATTGTTGATCTTTATGATTAACTCTTTAGTTATGATTTAGTTAGCAGAACCGAATCATGGTTCTTGGATGGTTGGCTATTCAGTTGTTGAGGCATTTTTTCCCAAGAAGATTCGAGGTGTAACCCAAGAGGAAGTGGATAAAAGATATATGATGTGACTGTGCACGTGTCGATGTGGGGAGTGAAAAATGAATTGAACCGTAGAAAGGTAAAATTATAGTATGCGCAGTGGAAAGAAAACACAGAGATGAGGAACAGAAGCTGAATATA
>SNQJ01S0244442.1:0-13260 GCA_010110895.2 Picea sitchensis
TCTCATTTTTGAAGTGGGGGGAGGATTTGGATGATTTTCTTCTTTCCAAAAACTTCTCGAAAGTGTAGAAATCTCTACCAACTGATGGAATGATCTCATAATCAACCTCCAAGTCATAAATAAGGGCCATCTGTCCCTGCGAGGGTGTTTTGTGACTGATAGATGCGACCTAATATTTATCGGGGGGAAAAACTCGAGACGGGCAAGCCAATGGACGACATAGGAGGTCGTCGGAAAAGGAGAAGGAAAAGGGAGCGGGAAAAAAGGGAGGGCGTGGGGGATTTCAACCCTAATGCTTGGTCCTATTGAAGTCTTCCCATTCATGCGCTCAAACTAACCACAGACTCACAAAAACCATCGACCACCTTCAAATTTTACTATACATTATCAATATAATAGAACTACTAATTTACAAAAAAGATTGGAGTATCTAGATGTTGATGAATGTCATTTTGTTAGAGCTTGACTTTCTTGTTCCTCACTGCAGTGTGATATCTCACCTAAAGTTAACATTAATAAGGATACTTGATGATGGCTTATTGCATCTCGAGGTGTGTTAAGAATAATAAAAATTTGTTATTACCAAGGGGTCCAAGGCTATAGTTTGGTTACAATTTCATTATCATGTGATTGGATTGAGTACTTGGTCAAAGGTTATCACTTCTAGGATAAGAGTGTTAAAGGAGTCGAGAACACAAGGTTGTATGGCACAATTGGATCCAGATGAACTGCATTGAATTTCTTTGTATCTCATGCATTTGATATACTGGTACAATTCCTCCCACACTCTTAATCCTTGTGCAAGGCTCACTCCCCCCCTTGACACGATCTTGGGATGACACATCTTTGATAAGTGCCAGTTCTAAGATGTGTTTGAATATGAGGCTAACATGCTTTCTTCACTTCCTTAGAGAGTTTATAAGATTGGAGCAAGTTAGTTAGTGGATGAACTCAATCTCTTCTTTGTTGAAATTCTTACCCAAATATGGTAGGAATTTTGTTGAAAGTTATAGTTCTACTTGATTGATGGGAACTTTGACCAAGGAACTTTGTCCTTAGAGGTTTTGGCCTATTCAAAGATGACTCATCTAAATTTTGAAAAAATAAATAGATTAAGGTAGAGCTTTACGTCGAGGGAGAAAAAACAACTTTCCCAATAGCTTCAATGTGTCCACTTGTTAACTCACTCATATAAGATTTCAAACAAGCCCAATGCGAGAACATTTGTAAATTTACCTAGGTTCTATCAAATAAGAGTATTTCAATAAGTGGATAAACCTATTTCTTTTCCATAGAAACTTTCCTCCAAATCTAGTAAAAATTTGATAGGAAGTTATAGTTCCACTTGATTGATGAGAAATTAGACCATAAAACTTTGATTCATAAATTTTGACCCATCTTAAGATCACTCGATCATCTAAATTTCAAAAAATGAAATCAAGATTTTTTTATTATCTCACCAAACAAATGAAATCAAAGTAGATAAAAATTGAGTTTATCTATTTACTAGCACATCCACATCAATAGTGGATGGTGAACGCCGATAGGAATCACTATCAGTTAAACATCTTAGACAAACCACTAAAAAAAACTTCATGTAAACATAATAGTGGATGGTAAAAGCTATTTAGGAATTATATTTTCATCTAACAACATTACACAAGAAATAAGTGAGAAATTAATAAGATAATTTGAAGCAAAGCCATCAATTGCATTTTTGCTGGTAAGATCACAAAATATTGATGGTAATACGATTAATACATGTATGTTGTTGTGAAGGACACTGTGTTTTTGTACTTCCTTCGAACATTCCAATCTCATCTAAAATCTAAATCAACCAATTGGGTTTTGTATGTCGACCATAATATTGTGGTTGAGTGTATATAAAAGGAAACACACATAGTATTCTTAATTATTTATCACAAATGCTTAGTATTAGTAGCAATGAAGAGCAATCAATATAGAGAAAACAAAAATTGATTTATTATAAGTATTAAGAACTATAAGGGTTAATCATCTAGGTCTTGATTTGATGAATATTTTGTTATTAGTATTATAAAATACATGTTTTTTTAAATGTCCCGATACTATTATTAAAATGATAAAGCATAACATATGTTATTTCCATTAATAATGTAAATAGACCATTTTTTTTTTAATTAAGCCAAGTTGTAATGTCAGATAGATAGACGGGTACAACTATCGTTACTTCAAGTTTGTGTTACTTAACATAAATGGTTAACTCCATCCATGGGCAAGTTGAACATCTAGGTTTATGAAATCTCTGCAGAGAGATTGTTGTCAAATATTCCATATAGAAGGGTATAAGTAAAATGCTATACCCAAAACGATTGTCCAGAACTATGTCATTGTTTGACGCAGGATTTAATGGTTTTTGAATATATTCAAGTTAATTATCTATTTGTTTCACATATTTTGCTATCCACATATCTATTCAAATGACTTATTCATTTTGTTTGTTTCTCCACCTCCTTTCCTTTACACCAGTCTCTCTCACAATTTTGCAAAAAAATACATAATGTAGAGAATAGTCTTTCTCACAATTTTGCAAAAAATTACATAATGGAGAAAACGAATGGACATTGTTTTGCTTACTTAAATTAAGACTATAAGGGTAATACAAACATTCTCAACCATGGAGCATGAAACATAAAGTGCAATCTTCAAAAAGGAGTCTTATTATGTATATCCACAACGATCAATGTGCACAACAATGCCATTACAATATTGGCATGCATACCGGTTTTTATAAAGGCAGATCATATGCCTCACATCCATTACATTGGTCAATCCATCATACCTATATATAAGAAGCAACAACTTCTAGTATAACATAGTTTTTATATGACATAGGAATTTACACTATGTATTAAGGCTCTAAGGCTCTAGATGGATCAAGGCTTAGTTAGAAGCTACATAGAGTTGTGTTTTTGATAACACGAAACTATACATTTCTTGCAAAATCAATTAGGTTATAGTTATTGCTAAACACCTTACTTTTTCCTATTTTATGAATTTCTAGTTAAGATTTGTGGTTAGATACTCCCTGCATTATACCTAGATATTATGGTTTAATTGGCTAGAAATATAGGTTATTCATCTCGATCTTCATCTGAGAAATCTAAACTATTCATTCAGGTCTTGATCTGTAAAAATCAAGTGACAATGTTATCAGAAAACAAAGGATACCATTACAAACACAACCGAATCCCAAAGATGCCCAAGCAACAATGTGCATGCATGATCAAACAAGTCAAGATATCATAAACTATAAGTAATGGCAATAAGGTCTAGACACAAACAAATACCACTACCAAGCAGACAATTGATAAAAAAAATGCTTCTCCATCCCATTGTCATGAACCCCTCTCCAGCAACATATAGATGGGGCTATAGGTCAACCCATTCACATTCAAAGGAAACAACCGACCGCCCGACTATAGAAACACATTTTTGGCATATGCGAAAGCATTGCGATTGGTCGACTAGGCATGCCACGGATGGAGCGAAGGTTCATCGTGGCCGTTGTTTTCTGTAAAATCTAGACCGTCCAATATATTCCCAAGCCAAAATGTATTAAAATAGAAACTCCCGACTATTTAATTTCTCTTCCACTCAGACACAATTTACTTGTCTCTGTGGTTTCTTACGCTTTCTGTCAAAGCAAACGGGAGAAAATAGCGGTATTGAGAAAATGGAGAGTTCAGGAAAGAGCAGCGGAAGGGGAGGGAGGAAGGGAGCAGGCTCCAGGAAGAAGTCTGTGAGCAGAACAGTGAAGGCCGGGTTGCAGTTTCCGGTGGGAAGGATCGCCAGATTTCTGAAGAAGGGTCGGTATGCCAAGAGGGTTGGAGGCGGCGCAGCCGTCTACGTTGCTGCCGTCTTGGAATATCTGGCCGCCGAGGTGTTGGAATTGGCTGGAAATGCTGCTCGTGACAACAAAAAGACCAGAATCATCCCCCGCCACATTCAGCTGGCGGTCAGAAACGACGACGAATTGGGAAAACTTTTGGGCAAAGTGACCATCGCCAGTGGTGGAGTGTTGCCAAACATTCATCAAGTTCTCCTCCCCAAGAAGGTCGCCGAGAAAGCGGAGAAGGCTTCAGCGTCAAAGTCCCCGAAGTCTCCTTCCAAGTAGAAAGCGGCTTCTTTGATGTAATAATGGTGTTTTATAACACCACCTCTTCTTGTCGGAGCCGATTTGTCTGACTATTAACAGGGGCATTGTTTGTGAACTCTAACTTGGAAGAAGGGTTTGGTGGAAATTCTTCATTAACAATCACTGAAAACATACGGTGAAGATTCTGGAATAAAATCTGCTGTTATCTTTTGTGTTTCCATCTCTTTGCTCATGTATTGATGGGTAGGACATTTATGCTTTAAATCTTACAGGAGAGGGAAGTGAAATGAACATGCCGTGCTTAGATCTGATCAGAAAGTGAAAAATATGTATGAGTATGATAGGGGAGGGTAGCTGGTAATTGTTTTGTTTTTAGGGGTTTTAGGTCTATATTTTCTTTGTATTGGATAAATGGTAATAGTTTTATTTTTATGTTTTTTATATTTACAGTTTTTTGATTGGGTAAATGGTAGTGATTTTCTCTTTTGGTTTTTAAATTTTTTAGTTTCTTTTGATTTAAATTCTTCTGTGTTTTCTTTACATGTTTGTATATTACAAAATGCTTTGAAGGGTAAACTAGAGGATTTGAACCTGCTGGTTTTAGATCCGACTGAACTCTTTTTCACAAAGATAATGATGATAGTTTTTGTTATAATACTTCAAACTTAATAATAGTTAGATTTTATTACATTAAGAGAGGGAGAATGTATTTGTTCTTCCATCCTGGTTACAACATGGGTGTAAGAATGTTTGTCACTGTTTGTGAGTGATATTAATAGTGAAGGGTTGTCTCTTTTCCAACAAGAAGTTGAACCTATGACCTGGACCTATGAGAAATCTTAAATTTCATAACAAGAAAGTTATGAGAATTTCATAACAAGACAGTTATGATCTTTTCAATTTTGAGAAATCTTAAATTTCATAAGAAGAAAGTTATGAGCTCTTCAATTTTGAGAAATCTTAAATTTCATAACAAAACAGTTATGAGCTCTTCAATTTTGAGAAATCTTAAATTTCATAAGAAGAAAGTTATGAGCTCTTCAATTTTGAGAAATCTTAAATTTCATAACAAAACAGTTACGAGCTCTTCAATTTTGAGAAATCTTAAATTTCACAACAAAACAGTTATGAGCTCTTCAAAATGAGCTCTTCAATTTTGAGAAATCTTTTTTGAGAAGATTTCGTAACAAGAAAGTATGAGCTCTTCAATTTTGAGAAATCTTTTTTGAGAAGATTTCATAACAAGAAAGTATGAGCTCTTCAATTTTGAGAAATCTTTTTTTAGAAGATTTCATAACAAGAAAGTATGAGAAAGTATGAGCTCTTCAATTTTGAGAAATCTTAAATTTCATAACAAGAAAGTTATGAGCTCTTCAATTTTGAGAAATCTTAAATTTCATAATAAGAACTTAAATTTCATAACAAGAAAGTTATGAGCTCTTCAATTTTGAGAAATCTTAAATTTCATAATAAGAAAGTTGAACCTATGACCTCTTCAATTTTGAGAAATCTGAAATTTCATAACTAGCTTATGACCATATAAACTTATTCTCAATATTGGGAGTATATATAGCAAATCTGTGTGCTTATTAATTATTTTATTATGGCTTTTGTTTGCACTGTTATAACCTTCGTTGATTGAAAATGGTTGTGAAATGTTAAAAACCATGTAATATAGTATTGGATGTATTATAACCTTCTTGGATTGAAAATGGTTATGAAATGTTAAAAAAACATGTAATATAGTATTGGATGTCTGCCCTGTTCAAATTCAATAAATGGAAAATTTGTAAAATAACATCAATGAAGGAGTATGTTTGTCATTTGCTATAATAATTAAGTGCTTAAGTGTTATGTAGTAAGTCAATAATTAGTTCATGATAATTAAGTGCTTAAGTGTTATGTAGTAAGCCAATGATTAGTTCATGGCATTTTCCATTTTAATTTAAAGGTGTATCAAATAAACAAATGGAAAAGGCAATAGATTAATCATTATTAGTTTATTGTATGGTGTTTAATGTTAGTTAATTATGTTTGGAGATTGTCATCATTATTATTAGTTTATTGCTTGAAGTTTAATGTTAGTTATCTATGTTTAGAGATTGTCATCATCATTTAGAATTTAATAATTTGTCTTCATTGTTTGTTCACATGATTGATTTGTGATGCTATGATCTAAAGTCCCATTGGTCAATTTCATGGCTTTCTCCATCTTATCCATTCACTTTATCAAATAGACAAAAATGGAAAAGGCAAAGAATTAATCATTATTAGTTTATTGCATGGTGTTTAATGTTAGCTATTTATGTTTAGAGATTGTCATCATTATTTAGAATTTAATAATTTCACTTTATCAAATAGACAAAAATGGAAAAGGCAAAGAATTAATCATTATTAGTTTATTGCATGGTGTTTAATGTTAGCTATTTATGTTTAGAGATTGTCATCATTATTTAGAATTTAATAATTTGTCTTCATTGTTTGTTCACATGACTGATTTGTGATGCTATGGTCTAAAGTCCCATTGGTCAATTTCATGGCCTTCTCCATTTTATTCATTCAATGGTTTATCAAATAGACAAAAATGGAAAAGGCAATGAATGAATCATTATTAGTTTATTGCATGGTGTTTAATGTTAGCTATCTATGTTTGGAGATGACATTGCATGGTGTTTAATGTTAGCTATCTATGTTTAGAGATTGTCATCATCATTTGGAATTTAATAATTTGTTTATATTCTTTGTTCACATGATTGACTTGTGATGTTATGGTCTAAAGTTTCATAGGCCAATATCATGACCTTTTCCATCCTATCCATTCAATGGTTTATGAAATAGACAAAAATGGAAAAGGCAATGAACTAATCATTATTAGTTTATTGCATGGTGTTTAATGTTGGCTATCTATGTTAGGAGGTTGTCATCATGGTTTGGAATTTAATAATTTGTCTTTATTGTTTGTTGACATGATTGATTTGTGATGTTATGGTGTAAAGTCCCATTGGTCAATTTCATGGCCTTCTCCATCCTATCCATTCAATGATTTATCAAATAGACAAAAATGGAATTCAATGGTTTATCAAATAGACAAAAATGAAAAAGACAATGAACCAATCATTATTAGTTTATTGCATGGTGTTTAATGTTAGCTACCTATGTTTGGAGGTTGTCATGATCATTTGGAATTTAATAATTTGTCTTTATTGTTTGTTCACATAATTGATTGGTGATGTTATGGTCTAAAGCCCCACATGTTAATGTTGTGCTATTGAAAAGTGTCTTTCATTCCCACATGTTAATGTTGTGCTATTAAAAAGTGTCTTTCATTGATATCAAGTTGAATTTTGTGGTCTAGAAAGTTTTATAAGTTCTACATTTTCTAGTAATGGGTAGAAAATGTAGTGTAAATGTACTATATAATTTGGTTTTTTGTTTTTATATTAACAATGTAAATATATTATAATTTGATTTTTTTTTGTTTTCATTCAAAATAATATAAAGAGAATTTGCTATTTTTAATTAATGAAATTGCAAATATAAATGATTAATATTATATAATATTGTTTTTAAAAATGTGAATTTAAGAGTTTAGTTGTTGTAAATATTGCAATGTTAAAATTCATTTTTTTTAAGAATAAGTCATTAAATTATATGTGAAAAACTTCAACAAAGACTTGAACTTTGTAAAACTATTGCAATGTTAAAATTCAATTTTTTTAAGAATAAGTCATCAAATTATATGCGAAAAACTTCAACAAAGACTTAAACTTTGTAAAAGTATATTACGCAAAAAGATTAAAAAAAATGAAAATAGGAAAATTGCTTACCAATTAAACTACTCATAACCAAATTCTTGGACATATAGAGATCATTTTCCCTTTCATGCATTCTATATTCATCACTTTGGAAACTTTCATTAATTTTGAACTTTTTGTGAGGACCATTGTTATTTGTTAATTAGTTACATCCCTCTAAAATTGTTAATCATTTGTTTCTCGAGTTTATAAAAAAATTGACGTTTTGTTGTTCATCTTTCCTTGATCAATCAACCTCTTAACCTAGGGTTTTGATTCTCCACCTTCAACAATGTAATAAAGAATGATTGTGATCTTTGGTGCTTTCACTCCATTCCATTATTACAAGGTCTAAACAAGAGATTGTTTGAAATGCCAACATTCTTCTATATATTTTTTTTATCATTTTCAATTAGGTGATTGATCTCCATAATTGCTTTGGTTTAGATCCTTCTGAAGTGATTAACCCATTTGTTGCCACTTGGGGGCCTATTACCTATACCCTTCATTGAACTTGACACTTGTAACCATTGGGTTGAAATTAGAGCACATGCCCCATGGTGGCACCTTAGGTACCTTTGGTAGCCATTGGTGAGTTTGAACTCATAACCTCTTAGGCTATGAGAACTAGAGGAATTTTGGATGACTTTAACTATAAGGAGAACTTGATATTTTTCTATAGTTATCTACGATTCAAAAGACCCAACATGAAAAGAAGATGCTTTGTCCTTGTGAATGTGTCATCCCCAAAAAATCTTCTTATCAACTCATCCAAATTGTGTCATCCTATCCCTTCTTATCAACTCATCCAAATTGTGTCATCCTATCCCCTTTGTTTGATCATGAACCTCCCATTGATTCTCTAATTTTACACATTCCTTAGCTTGTGAATCCACTCTAGGGTTTGGTCGCACCATTCTTGCTTAATCATTGTTGTCATCGTGAATTGTTTAAACATTATCCCCCTCTTGTAAAGTTCTTCTTCTTATGATGGGAAGATGACAATGTTGCATTCTTAGATTCTTAGTCTCTATGGAGAGGACGGTCTCAAGGAGACTTGGATATTTGAAAAGCTGAGAATAAAAACGCTGAAAAGACTGGTTGACTTAACCTTTTTGAAGCGGCGTCGTGACTTTGGTGTTCTTTCTCCATTTACGTGCATTCAACATCATCACAAAAGACCTTATCTCGATTAGATTCTATCCAAGGCTAGAACTGCAATTTTTCTTAATCTATAAAGGCAACCTCAATACACTCTTTTCCACCATAAGAGCTTTTTATGTCTCTGATGATGGGTGGAATGTCCACTCGAAACGTTGGACGTTTCAAAACTTGATATACAATGCAATCCATAAAATTGATAGCATTATGACTAACTGTGAAAACTTGCATTCTTAGATTCTTAGCCTCTATGGAGAGGACATTCTCAAGGAGACTTGGATATTTGAAAATCTAAGAACAAAAACGCTGAAAAGAGTGGTTGACTTAACCTTTTTGAAGCAATGTTGTTACTTTGGTGTTCTCCCTCCATTTACGTGCATTTGATATCATCATAGAAGCCCTGATCTCAATCAGATTCTATCCAAGGCTAGCACTGTCATTTTTCTTAATCTAAAAAGGCAATCTCAACACTTTTTTCCACCATAAAAGTTTTTTATGTCTTTGATGATGGGTGAAGTGTCCACTTCAAAACCTGATACACAATTCAATCTAAAAAAATTCTAGCATTATGACTAATTGTGAAAACTTACATACTCGGAAACTTAAATATTTTTAATAAAAAATAACAATTTAACTTCTTTACTTCTTCCATCATTCCTTTTGAATTTATAATTACTCTCAATAAGTAATAATTCATATCTTAATTAAACATATGTACTGAAAATTATATCTATATAACCATTAAATATATAGATTAATATTATTTTTTAAATATATTTTATAATAAATGATATAAACTTTAAATATACACATCTTTCTTAAATAGTAATTTAGAAAAGAATGGTAAGTTTGAAGTACAACCCAACAAATTCAACTTTGATTTAATCCTATGGTGCTCCAATGAACACTTGTCAATGCTACTAATGGTAGTCACCAAAGTACGTGACTTTGCTACACAACTTGCCACAAATTTATAACTAGTTCTAAATAACTTCATTGTAAGTTTCAATATACAAAGAGCTCAAGTACCTAGAACATAAATACTTCGTATGATCTACTTCATAGTTAGTTTCAACATACAAAGAGCTCAAGTACGTAGAGCATAAGTACTCCGTACGATCTACTCTGGTTTAAGTGTTAAGAAAGAAAAATAACACAAATTATTGCACCGACTTATTATTTAAACTACGAGAATCATTGATATGTGCCACAAGAAGATGGCAAATTTGAGGTTATCTCCACAAGAAGCTGGCAAGTTGCAGAGGGTGCATGCAGATTCCTCGAGTTGTTGGCCTCTGCAAAATAAAGACTTTGTTGCAGCGTTGTCCACCTTTAGTTGTTTGCCTCTGCAAAATAATGCAGTGTGTCTGTCAGAGCCTCAGAAGTAGCCAATAATGTAATTTAGAGAACAATATTTTTTTAATTAATTTTTATTTCTCACAAACAGGGAAAATATATTAACTTATACTAGGCGATTTATGTCAAATCTAACTAATGTTAAGAAATCAAATTAAATAGAATAAATCACAAAATTAAGGAAATGTATTTTTTTTTTTAAGAAAAGGAAAATAATATAAGGTTTTTTTAAGCATTCTGAAATGCAATAAAATACACCAACTAATGTAGCATAACGCACCCAATAATAGGTGGTCAACAATGGTTGACCGCGGGGTGAATGCTATAGTCCCTAGCCGGAGGCAGGGACTAATAACCATGACATGGGAAAGAGATTCATAACGAGGACATTCATTAGCATTAATTTTTAATGTATTCATTTGATGTATGTAATTACTTTACTAGAGGTGTGTTGGACAAAAGACATTCTATTTGCAACAATGAAGACAAGGCCATGACTTCTACAACAAAGGTGCATTGTTAAAGGGGCATGGTACATTATTTAAAGGGAGGAGGTACCAAGATAATAAAGGTAAAGTTATTGGTAGTTGGAGTGTCACCTATGTTGCAAATGCCAATTATTAAACCATTATGAGAATATTACATGCCTCATAGTGTTAAGCATTACAATTTCATATACTCAAGTGTTTAAATAGAGGCCAAGCTAATTGTTACAAGGATGGGTTGTGTTCATTGCAATAGGAAGTTGGGTGTTGTAGACTTAGCGAGATTGGAGGTTTGATGCTATATACATTTTGGGCATCATATGGAAATGGAAATAGGTTTGTGCTATGTGTTGTAAATAGTTGTTTTTGATGATATTGTCTTATAAAATGAATCTTATAAACGGATGTAGAGGAAATCAAACATTGGTTTTGAATTTTTTTTAATATGTATGCAAAGTGATTGGGTACAACGATTGGGATTGTTATTGTTTTCTATTTTTACTTTCAATTTGCTATGCTTGTTTTAAGTAATTAGTTTTCATATTTTCATTGGAGAAATTAACTAAATCTAGAGATTAAAATAACACATAATTACCAACAAAGAGAAATTGTAAATTCTTAATATTTATTTAAAAAATGTTTTTCTTGGGTTGAATGTGAGGATAATCATAATCATTTTTCAGTGTTATGATTTGTGTTTCAATAAAACGACCTAAATAATACAATTTCCAACCTCATCTTCTCATTGGAAAACCTTACATGCTTGTAATTTTAGTTCATTCACAAAACAATTTTCAACCTCATCTTCTCATTGGAAAAACTTACATGCTTGTAATTTCAGTTCATTCATTGAGTGATAGGCACTTTGAGATTTTTTGTAAACATTATTTAATAAGCTTAATTTGTGAAGAAACTATGCTATTGTTTTGGATTATGTTGAGAACGAAATGTAGATAGAAATAACAAACAAAATGATAAAGTTAGTTGTAGTCTAAACGTTCTACGAAATGACTCTTTTCTGGCGATATTTTCGGGGGACATTTGCCTGAAATCCATAAGAAATTGTTAGATCCATAGATTTGAGTGATTATCTTTGTATAATACGAGTGCCCCAGGGGTTTTCAACATGTTGAATCCATTTTTGCATTCATAAATGGATTTTAAACAACAAAAATAGTGATTTTGTGCAAATTTATATCATCAGATTCTGATGAAAAAAGCCATTTCGTAGAATAGTTAGACAACGCCATAAAGATATTGCAAAGAGCATAGTAATATAGTGAAACTCAAACTCTATGAATGAATGAAATAGTAAAACATTGAAGTATGCAAAGCAATACAAATTGGCTAGAATGGTGGTAACTTATCTTTGAGAAGAGATGTCTTGACTACTCTATTTGGTTATGCTCATTTAAAAAAAAAAAACTTATCACGTGATGTTGAAAATGCCTTTTTGATATAAAGTCTACAACTCTAAGAGGCAAAAAGCCTCAAGATTCAAAATCTTAACCCTAAGAGATAAGGTGGCAATAGGAATGGGGCCTATTCTCAAGGTTGCAACATTCACATAAGAACTCCATTTGGAACGTTTCTTGGATTGTTACACAACTTATTATGAGCTCTATGTATTTGGTTTATGTTGTAATCAAATATTTCTAGGTTGTCTCAATTGCCAAAAATGCACCGAAAATTCAAAACCTACAAAACTGTTGTAAAACTAACAAGGTGTAGCATTGTTTTTTAGTAGGTGGAAGATTTGGGTGGCCACATGTATCCACTTGGATTAATTGTCCCCCTTTAGGAAGAAATGGTTCCCATTATGTCAATGTAATATACCCAACCCCCTACACTTCATTAAGGAGGTGGGGTATTTGAAATTTTTCCTCTTATACAAAGTTTTAAAGTCACTTTTGAGTTCACCGTTGCATTTTACTTGTCAAGAGCTTTCCAACAACTGCATTCTTACTCAATTTTGAGCTATAGGCACAAAGTTATTGCCCTTTAAAATTCCTCAATATATTTTTCTCTCTCTTGCTACGTCATCTCAATAAAATGGGCACGTTAGCAGGGTACAATGACATGTCACCATTGTGCATGCACCCCTAAGTTTCACACTTCCTGAGGCATATCACATCCATGCAATTTTTTCTCAGTGCAATATGTTGCACCATAAAATTTATAGTACAACATATCTTTGTTTTTTTGTAAGTGAGTTGAGATTCTATATGTTAAGGTCCTAACCCGCACATAGGTAGATCAATGTATTCGGATGTAATAAAGGTCAATATTAATAAGACCTTTCAATAAAATAGAATAAGGCAGATGT
>SNQJ01S0244443.1:0-13260 GCA_010110895.2 Picea sitchensis
GAACTTTCAGGTGAGTTTGCAGCAAATAAACTTAACACTTGATTTGACCCTCAAACGGTTGAAAAATACATAATGGAACCTTTTGTACATCCCTTTGAGACAAGACATATGATAATGATAAGTTTAAGACCAAGGATGTGACCCATGTTGACCCCTATTTCTTTCATGATGATGAACACTATCATGACACCAAGGCTCTTACATAGACTGAAGTCAAAATTATTTCTCATGGAATAATCAAACATGATTTATTAACATGAGATATGACTCAAAACCTAAAAATTTAAAGACCTTATGACTTAAACCTAGAAACTTAAAAATATTTTGACTCCTACACATCCTATGTGCTAACATCTGGTTCCATAGGGGATGGAGACCTCCCTGTGAGGCTCCAAGAACATGCAGTTCCAATGTCTTATCCATTGGGCAAGGAGTCATTATTTAATGGAAACATAAGTAACTAATAGACTGATATTTACAATGAAATGAAGCCACCCATGGATTTTAGAAAAAGTATTTTTTTAGAAAATGCCCATTGACTGGGCCACCAGGAATTTCAACATCTTCCAAATTCTACAGCTTAAAAGTATTATTTTGCAAAACTTCAGAAATTTTAAAAGGACCAACCCAAAGGGCTTCGAATTTACCATGTTTTACCGTATCTTTCCTTTGAGCATCCCATTTGAGTACTGGGTCTCCAAGATGAAAATCTTCCTTCTTCATCTTCTTGTCAAAAACTTCTTTGATTTTTTGTTGATGACTTTGTGCTTTGTCAAAAAGCTTCTCTTTGGTTTGTTGTACTTTCACAAGTTGATGCATCCTCATGATCATGTCATTTGGTTCCCCTTCTTGGTCTTGAAGAAACTTTGCCATAGGTAAAGCTAACTTAGCAGAGAAAACAAATTCAGTTCCATAAACTAGCTGAAATCGTGTGGTGCCAATTGACCTTTTGGTGGTTACTCTATCTTCCCATAGGGCAAACTTCAACTTAGAATCCCATGACTTCTTATTATCTTCCAACAATTTTTAGATAATCTTCACTAAGCTTTTGTTGGAGGATTTTTCTAATCCACTACCTTGAGGGTAATATGGAGTGGAGTGGATAAGTTGAATACCATTTTTTTCACAGAACTTGACCGGGGGCTCAGCCTTAAAAGTTGTTGCATTATCAGTGACAATTTTATTTGGGCAACCAAACCTTGATAGAATATCTTCCAAGAAACCAATAATTACTTTTTGTGTTGCATTCCTAGTGGGAATGGATTCTATCCATTTGGTAAAGTAATCAATAGCAGTCATAATCTAGCGGTGCTGGCCACTTGAGGATGGATGAATTTCTCTAATAAAGTCTACTCCCCACTGCTCAAAAGGGCCAGATACTACTATGGGATTCAGAGGAAAAGATTTGAGTTGCTATTTACCTGAGATTTTTTTACATTTTCCACAAGTCCTTATCTTTGCACACACATCAGTGAATAAATTAGGCCAGAAATACCCAACTCTGAGTATCTTGTATGCTATAGTTCTCCAGAAGTGATGACCTCCACATAAACTCCCATGAAATTCAGTCATTATTTGTTTTTCCTCTTCTGGATCTAAACATCTTAAACGAACCCCTAAAGGAATTTTCAAATACAAAATCTGATCAACAATACAATATCTGATCATTTTAAGTTTCAAAACTCTTACTTTGGTCTTCTCAAGTCAAGTGAGAGGCTGTAAATTATGCAGGAAATAGATGATGTCCTTGTACCAACTACATTCTACCAATTTTGAGCTGATTTTCAAGCTGTTGTTAGGAATACCATATTTTTTTATTTATAGAGTTAGTACTCATGAAATTTACTCCCAATGCCTTACAATTGGATTCAACTAGCAATCTAGCTAAACCTTGACTTTTTACCAGCTTGGTGGGTTTCACCTCAAGATCAGATTCCAAAATCTTAGCAATCCACTTACTTCTTTTCCCATCTATATCAAGCTAAATCAAAATTTCTTTCACATGACTTGAAGGAACATAAGCAATGATTTTCAAATGAAGAACATATATCCTGAAGGCCTTTAGAGCTTTGAGTAAAGCATAAGATTGTTTCTCCATAATGTCATATCTGACTTCAACATCTCTCAAGGCCCTACTGAAAAAAGAGATAGGTTGCTCCATTCCATTTGAATTCTTCTGAATAAGGACAATAACTGGTGTATCATTGGAGGCAAGAGAAAAAAGAAAAAATTCCATTGAGTAATCAGGATTGATCAAAATAGGAGCATTATCCAATGCTTGTTTTATCTGCTCAAAAGAACTCCTAGCTTCTGGTGTCCATTTTACTTCGCTTCCCTTTCTCAACATGGCAGTGATGAATTTTACTAACTCAACAAAGTTAGATATAAATATCCTCAAAAAGTTTATCTTACCTAAGAAGGACTTAATTTCTTTCTTGGACCTTGGGAGAGACAGGGTTTGGATAGCCTCTACTCTATTTGGGTCATTTTTTACTCCTTCAGCTGAGACAATGTGTCCTAGCAACTTACCTTCCTTCATGGAAAAAAGAGACTCCTTGGGATTTAGGGATAGCCCATACTTTCTGCACTTCAGAAATAACCTTCTCTAAATGTTGCTAATGCTCTTGATCAGACATGGAAAACACTATAATATCATTCAAATAGATGACCACAAACTTGTCTTTCTCTCCAATAAATGCAATGTCCATTGCATGTTGGAAAGTTGTCCCTGCATTCATGAGACCAAAAGGCATCTTGGCATACATAAATGTACCCCAAGGAGTGGTAAATGTTGTCTTTTCTATGTCCTTTGGTAACACATAAATCTGATTGTAGCCCGAAAACCCATCAATTATTGAAATCCTTACTGAGCCTGTCACCCTTTACAAGATATGTTCCATTTTTGGCAAGGGCTAGTTGTCTTTTTTGGAACACCTATTTAAGTTCCCGAAGTCAACACAAAGCTTGATCTCACCATTCTTCTTTCTGACAGGGACCAAATTAGCTACCCAATCATAATACATTAGAGGTATAATGATCTGGGCATCAAGTAGTTTTTTGACCTCTTTTTCCATAATGGGCAAGAGCATGGGGTTAATCTGCCTAAGTTTATGTCTGAAAGGTTTGGTGTCATCTTTCAAAGGTATCCTATGCTTAATGATGCTAGCATAATAAATTTCTAGGTCTTCATACTTCCATGCAAAAACATCAGAAAATTCTTTCAACAAATTGATATATTCAACCCTTTGATTTTCTGACAAACTACTGGACATTTTAACATATTTGGGTTCCTCTTCGGTGCCTAGATTACACTCTATCAGATCTTCATTTTCCTTAGAAGCACTCACCTTCACAACAACATCATTGTTATCAAAAAGTCTTTCCAAAGGAACCAGTCCTTTAGGAATGTGATTGCTAGCCAACTAAACAATTTTGTGATCTGTAATCTTGTTCAAAAATTTATCAGCATGCAAATTTTTATTATCATCTGAATCTTGGTCAATATGAAGAGCATAAAATTCATCTATTGTTTCCAAAAACCTTTGTATTTCTTGATCATCTTCAAAAACCTTCCAATGCTTGACATTATTAGGTATAACATGTCTGTATTTCACCTACACATTATATTTAGGCTTTGGAGGTAGTGGGATTTTAAAATTACTAGCAGAAACAACCAAGGAATCGACCAGTGCATTAGCCTCTCTAGGAACAAAAGATATGTTGAAGGATGAGAAGAAATTATCAATGAGGTCCCAAAACTCGTTCCTATAAGCTTTCAGTCTAGGATGCTTTGTTTGATAGATGTTTCTGACTTGATGCACAATCATCTCTACATCTCCAAAAACTAACAGTCCTTCAATTTTCATGTCCTTTGCAGCTCTAAGCCTCAAAACTAAGGCCTCATATTCTGCAATATTGTTTGTTGTTTCAAATTCAAGTTTGAAGGACAAGGTTGTGACATCCTGAGAGGGAGAAATGAACACTACTCCAACACCAACACTATCCTT
Source organism: Picea sitchensis (assembly GCA_010110895.2). Classification (NCBI taxonomy): domain Eukaryota; kingdom Viridiplantae; phylum Streptophyta; class Pinopsida; order Pinales; family Pinaceae; genus Picea; species Picea sitchensis. The sequence goes on from SNQJ01S0244443.1 coordinate 4,008, forward strand.
GGAAGATGCATCATCAAAATACATCTTCCATGTTTGAACACCCTGTCTAGTTGTTTCACATCTTGTTGGTGATTGATTTTCGATTTCTAATGGTGACTGAGGAAACTTAGTAAGATGAAGAATACAAGATCCTAAATCAGTGTCAACAACATAGATGGGATGGTTTGTTGGGTTTCTCTTATCACTTATGATATATGCTAACTGAGCTTCTTTATATAGTCTTCTGTGCTCACCCCCAAATACTGGTATGGTAGCATAAGAAAGATCCATTTGCAAAGTCCCTCCTAACCTTTTAATCCATGATCTAGACAACAACATCCCAAATTTGGGAGGAACATCTACAACTACAATGTCCATGACTATTCTTTTCATAGATAGTTGAAAAAGAGTAATGACTAGATCTTTAATAACTCTAAGACAATTTACTTTTCTTGAGTCAAAAAAATACAAATCATGATATGCTTTAGTAATTTCCAGATCCAATTCATCCATGACAACCTTAGGCATCAAGTTGTGGGATGCACTTGAGTCCATAAGACAATTGTGCAAGATTTTGTCATGCACATTCAAAGAAGTGTAAAATGGGGGAGAGGATTCATCTCTATCTTCTACCAATGGTCCTAATATAGTTGCAAGTTTCTCATCCTGCAAGTTAACTGAGTTTGTTGAAGGGGAATAAGATTCAGGCTGCAACATTTTTGAGATAGATTTCTTAAAATCTTCATATTTTTTTTATCAATTCTAGGAGTGGAACAAGAATCTTGATTTTCTGGATTTCATTCTCAAAATTAAAATAGGAGTGGGGTTTTTGAATTTCCTTTATCTCTTGAACATGAGCCTTGATAATGGGTTGATTCTTTTGTTCTCTTGTTTCTTTATTTGGTGTAGCCACTGCCTTGGAAGGGGTATATGACTTTTTAGACTGAGTAGATGTACTTGGTTTTCCTTTCTTTTGTTTTGATCTCAAATTATACTTGTTTTGAGATTCATTGACTTTTTCTCCTTTACTTAACTCATTCAACTGATTGCACATTAAAGACTCTTCATAAGCAGTCAGAGTTAAATGAGGAGAAGCAGTTGTATGCCATAAATAATGAATTTCTTGGTCTGCCTCCTCATTATGTCCTTCTTCATCATCAACCAAATTGTTATGTAGAGGAGTTTGAACTTTTTGATCCTCTCTATTTCTCTGATCTCTCAGTGGAATTTGAGGTGTATTATTCGACCTTCTAAAATTATTTCCGTTTCCAAAATCTTGAGGATTTCTATTTGCTTGTCTCCCTTCAAGTTTTAATCTTTCCATCTATGCAGATAGTGACTTAACCAAATTGGTCAATTCATCAACTTTGGGATCAATCCCTGGAGCATCTGAAGATGGGGCTTTTGTTTTTCGTTTTCTTCCATCTCTGTTAGATTTTCCCCTCAACTTATATGTTGCCAGTATATTTGATTCAACCTCTAGTGCAACGTCTTGCATATGGGCCAATGTTGTAGACCTTCTTTCTCTCAACAAAAGAAAAAATTCGGGGTCAAAAACACTTGCATAAGTTTCAATGGGTTTAATCTCAGTAGGAATTTTGTTGTACATCTTGTTAAATATTTTTGAAAAATCTGACACTGATTCACCCTCGTTACTTTTTAAAGGCCCAAATTCTATAATGTAATATAATAAGTCTTTTTTTTCACCCCAATGTCTTAAAAAGGCATCATCCAAGGCCTTAATTCCAACTATTGATCCATGAGCTAAACTTCTAAACCACTTCTGAGCTTCTCCATCTAGACTTTGCACAAAGACTCTCATCCATACATCTTCATTTTCAATATTCAAATTATCTGCATAACTGTAAAATGCAACAAGATGTTCCTCTGCAGTGATATCTTCCTCTCCAGTAAATTTAGGCACATATTTAAGGTAATCTCCAACTGTGAGAGCATTCATGGGTTGAGGAAGCACTAATGGTGCATACCTAGCAGGCACAATTGCATCCATTTTGTTTTGAGAAGGATTAATTCCTGCCAGTTGATTTGGAAAAGGAGGACTCTGAATTTTAGGAGAGGTAGAAGGTGACTTAACAGGTGAAAATGCAATTTATATAATAGGAGGTTTTGAAAAATGAGGAGTATAAGGTGGAGAAGATTCAGATTTAACAGAAGCTAGCTGAGACTTGGGTAGAGCTGAGGAGATTTCAACAGAAAATGAGGTTCCTTCTTCTTTAGTTACATGAAATTTAAATGAATGAGGAGTTGGAGAACCTAAGAAAGGGAAATATTCCAAACTTTCAAGTCTAAACCACTTTACAATTTCAAGAGATGCAAGAAAATCAAAGCTTTCCAAGTTTTCTTCTTTCAAGTCAAGAGAAAAAGTTGTGTATTCTATACGAAAATATTCTAATTTTGACTTTACAGGAGTTTCATTTATAGGTAAATGAGAAACATCATAAACAACAACTAGTGTATGGAAAACAGAGTCAGGTAGGTCTCCAGAGGTACCTGAGAATTTAGAAGAGGAATCTCCTTGCAAAGCTTTTCCCTTCCTTGTGATTTTTTCTGGATTAGGTTTAGGTGTAGCCAGAGGTGACTATGGGTGAGACCTCGTATGCCTTCTCTTGGGAGCCACAACTGAACTTTGGAGTCGTCAGGTGCACTATGCAATCATTCTATTTATTGATTTATGTATACCAACAAAATCACTAGTATCCTTGTCGTACAACCCAGGGAAATATCTTCAATTCGTTCCCCGACGACGACGCCAAAAATGTTAGCACTAGAAGTCACACCTAGACTGATGTAGATGTAAGCCTAATACCCATCAGAATTGTGAATAATAATTGTTTTCAAATGTGTAGCACATAGGTGTGATACTCAGTTTTTTATGTCAACACAAAACCTCCATGAAATACACACTAACAAGCAAGGCTTTGAATAGCTTCAGATCAATGTTTAGAGATATCAATGGAAGATAGAAGACTTAACAAGAAAAATTGAATACATTTATCAGGTTACATCAAGTACTTCTGAAACAAATATAGAAGAAATCTCATTGAATAAGAACTTCTTAATCAAAAAGAGAGAACACTTTGATCATACTTGCATGAATTACAAACAATAAGTCATTTACTATAGTAAGAAACAAGCATAATGATGAATCCTTCACCATCAACTAACATCAAAGTGAGATATAAACAAATGTGACAGTAGTAAAGTAAACTGATCTTTCACTATTAAATATTATTGGGTCTGATGCATACATTAGGAAACTATGTTACATATTGAAACTAAAGATAAGAGCCTTACTGTAATATTCCAGATATAAAATAGTATGCAGAATAGAAATAATTAGCTAGAAATGGCAGATAAACAATGATATAACCAAAACAACACCACAATAATACCAGAATATTACCAGAATAATACCAGAAGAGCACTTTGATTACTGAGAGCAATGTTCACTTGCCTCTTCGAGGGGGCAACCTCCAGCAGAGAAAAGCTCTATTACAATAATATCCTAGACAAAACTCCGCATACCCTCTATTCCTATTTATACTAAATCTATCTATCCAAAAGAACAGTCTAGAGGAAGATCCTTCTAGAAGTGGAAGCTTCTATTAGGTCTTCCTACACTTGACTTATTCCTCCTTATTGTTAGGCCTTATTAATATTGACCTTTATTAGATGGAAATATATTATTCTACCCACTTGAGGGGTTAGGTAGGTTACGTCCCTAACATGCCCTCCCCCTTAGAATCATCCTTGTCCTCAAGACTTGAGATGAGGAAATTGCTGCAGAATGTTAGCGGGCTCCTAGGTGGCATCTGCTGGAGTTGTATCTTTCCACTGAACTAACACTTCCTTGATGGTACGTTGACGAAGACGATGCTCTCGCTAGTCCAAAACTGCTTGTGGCTGCAACTAGATGGATCCTTCTTCATCCAAATCAGGAAGGTTGGTTTGAGTTTGGCACTTAGTTCCAATCACCTTCTTTAATTAAGAGACATGAAAAACATGATGGAGCTTAGAATGATTGGGTAAAGCTAACTGATAGGTCACCTGCCCAACACATTTGAGAACTATATAAGGACCATAAAATTTGGGTGCCAGTTTCTGACAATGTTCGGCCTTGAGTGAAGTTTTCTTATAAGGTTGCAGCCGAAGAAATACCTAGTCTCCTTCAACAAATTGTCATTCTGAGCTACCTTGATCGACTTGTTGCTTCATGTGATTCCGAGCCATGACAAAATTCTCTTTGAGGGTACGGATAATAGCCTCGCAAACTGTAAGTGTTTGGTCAACCACCTGGACCTTAAATACACCTGGAATGTAGGAGAGAAATGAAGGTGGCGGTTGGCCATATACTGTTTCAAAAGGAGTCATGTGAGTAGTTGTATGGTAAGAAGTTTTGTACCACCATTTAGCTAATGGTAACCATTAAGCCCATTGATTTTGCCTTTCAGAGGCAAAACACCTCAAATAAGTCTCCAAACACTTATTGACAACTTTAGTTTGACCATCAGTCTGGGGATGATAGGTGGTGCTGAGATGTAATTGGATGCCCTGAAGTCTGAACAGTTCCTGCCAAAAATTGCTAGTGAAAATTGGATCTCAATCGTAAAGAATAGAATGAGGCATGCCATGAAGCTTGAAGATATGATCCATGAAAAGTTGAGCCACAGTTGATGCGGGAAATGGGTGTTGAAGAGCACATAAATGAGCATACTTGGAAAGACGATCCACAACCACCATGATGACAGACTTATTTCCCGATTTAAGTAATCCCATAATAAAATACATAGAGATGTCCCTCCAAATAGCGGGTGGCATCGAAAGCGGTTGGAGTGTGCCAGGAGGTTTGATGGTTTTGCCTTTGTTGCGTGGACAAACATCACATTCTAATACAAAAGTGTGAATGTCCTTTTTCATACCATCCTAGAAAAAAGAACGTTTGACTCAGTCATAGGTTTTGGTAAACCCTGAATGCCCAGCTGTGGGAGTAGCATGAAGCTCAGAAAGCACCATGGATTTAAGTTGTGACTGTTTACTTAAATACAAACGACCTTTGTAGCGAAGTTCATCATTGTGCCAAGAGTACCCTGAGGAAGTTGAAGAGTTGGCTTTCAATTGTTGGATCATATGCGATATTTTAGGATCATGTAGCCATTCTTGGCACACAGCTTGGAGCCAATCTGGTAAAATGAAGGAGAGGGAAAAAAGGGACCCTTCATCTTCATATTTTTGAGAAAGAGCGTTAGCAACCACATTTTCTTTTCCTTTCTTGTAAATGATCTCATAATCATAACCAAAGAGCTCAGTTACCCATTTTTGTTGCTCTGGGGAGGAAGGTCGTTGCTCCAGAAAATACTTGAGGCTTTGATGATCTGTCTTAATTTGGAAGCGCTGCCCCAGGAGATAAGGGCTCCAGAGATCCATTGCATGTAGAATAGCCAACATTTCCTTTTCATAGATTGATTGGCCCAAATGGAGTTCAGACAATTGTTTGCTAGTAAAGGCCAAAGTTCTGCCTTCTTGCATAAGGACAACTCCAATTCCTCTGCCCAAGGCATCAAATTTGAGGACAAAGGTTTTTGTGAAATAAGGAAGGGCCAAGAGTAGTACACATAACTTCCTTCAAAGCTTGAAAATCCTGATCCGCTGTGAGAGTCCAAGTGAAAGGATTCTTTTTAAGGAGAGCAGTGAGAGGGGCCACAATCTTCCCATAATTCTGAACAAACTTGTGATAATAGCCGGTTAAACCCAAAAAACCATGCAAGCTTTTGATAGTCTTGGGGCAAGTCTAATCCTGCATTGCTTCAATCTTTTTAGGATCCACTCGGACACCAGCCTTTCCAACAATATGACCCAAGTACTCTACTTCTGAGGCTTCAAAGGCACATTTAGAGCATTTGAGGAAACGTTGGTGCTGCCAGAGAAGATGGAGAATTTGATCCACATGGGAAAGATGAGATTGCCAAGTTTTACTATAGATGAGAATATCATCAAAGAAAACTAAGACAAAATGATGAAGAAAAGGATGGAAGACATGATTCATGAAGCTTTGGAAGGTGGAGGGGGCATTACACAGGCCAAAGGGTATGACCAAAAACTCATAGTGAACCTCATGAGTTTGAAAGGAAATCTTGGGTATGTCATCTTCTTGCATACGTATCTGGTGGTATCCAGAATGTAGATTAAGTTTAGTGCAGTACTGAGCACCACTCATCTCATCCAAGAGATCATCAATGGCAGGAATGGGGAACTTCTTTTTGATGGTGAGCTTATTGAGGGCACAAAATTCAAGACACCTACCCCAAGTACCTTCTTTCTTAAGTACCATGACCACAGGGGAAGAATAAGGGCTGGTATTGGGATGGATAACACCCGCTCGGAGCAATTCCTGCACTATTTTCTCAATTTCATTCTTTTGGGCAAAGGGGTGACAATAAGGGCGAACATTGGGAGGAAGATTGCCAAGAACAAGGGGAATGGAATGATCATGAACACCATGAGAAGGAGGAAGTCCCTGAGGGGTGGAAAAAACAACTTGATGTTTGGAAAGGATAGCTTGGAGGTCAGGATGCATAGAGGGTGTCTCAACGACTTGAATAGAATGGAGTTGAGCAATGATACCGGATTGGCCTTTCTTGAGGAGATTTTCCATATGATAGGAACTAATGATCTCAGGAGAACCAACTGTGAGACCTTGTAATTGATACTTTTGTCCTTCCTGTTGGAATTGCATGGTTAATTTCTTAAAATCCATAAGAATGGGACCCAAAGTGTGTAACCATTCAACACCTAGCACAATGTCACAACCTACCATGTCAATGGAAAACATATGAGATTTCAGTTGGCAATGTCCAATTTGAAGACAAACATTTTCACAATGCCCACCACATTTCATGGACCCGCCATTGTCTATCATGATTTGAAAATTATTGACAACACGAATATAGCAATTGGTTTCCTGGGCAATGCAAGGATGAATAAAATTGTGGGTGCTACCGCTGTCAACAATGATGATGACCTTCATGTGCTGAATGTACCCAATGAGCTTGAGCGTTTGTGGGGATGAGAAGCCAGTGAGGGCATGCAAGGAAATAAGTGGGTCAAATTCAGGTGGGTCAGCAGGCTCCTGGGTGGCATCGGGAAGGGAGGGTTCTTCAACAAGCGGAACTGTGACGTCCTCTTCAGGAACATCTTCAAAAATGGCCATAAATAGTTTTTGTTCCTTACACTTGTGTCACAAAAAATATTTTTCATCACAATTATACCAAAGACAGTTCAATTGGCGTTCAACCATTTCAACCCTAGTTAGTTTTTGGACCTTGAGGGGAGTGACAGGGGGGTTAGGATTAGTGGGTTGAGGACGAGGAACAAAATGGGTTTTTTTGGTCTGGGAAAAAACAACTTGTTGGGCCTCTTTAACAAGTTGAGTAGCTTCCAACCAATTTGGAGGGCGAGCCATGAGAACTCGGGATCATATTTCATCCTTGAGACCACTGATAAAGAATTCACAGAAGAACGCATCTGACATGCCTTCTGTTTGAAAGGCCAAATGATCAAAAGCAGTGATGAATTCTTCCACTGTACCTAACTATTTCAACTTTATCAAACGATTGAGAAAGTGGGTATCAGTATCAAAGCAAGCATAGATCTCAACAAAAAACTAGGTCCAGGAAATATACCCTTGACGTGAATTTTTTCGCCATTGCCACCATTGCCAGCATTCAGGATCTAGATAGAGGACATCATAGTGAAGTTTGGCCAACTCGTCAGTAATACTATGCAGAGAAAAATAATGCTCCATTTGAGTGACCCAACCTGTAAGATCGGAGCCATCAAATTTATTGACCTCTACACGAGGAAGACGGGGTTCACAATGAAAGGAGTTGGATTGAAAATGCAGAGACTGAGAGGAATCAAAAACATTGGGTTGGTCTGATGAGGAAGGACCCGTAGGGCGGTTCAACACTTGATTGACAACAGACTGGAGGGAGGTAAATTGGGTTGCGAGGTTGGCTTCCATGTTGTTAAATTTGTGCTCTAATTTGTCAATGCAGGAATGGGTAGAATCCATCTGAGATATGATATGTTTGATGGAGATATGGGCTTGATTGATGGAAGCTTGGAGTTCTTGGTTCCGAGTGGTGTCCATTTCGAGAGGAGAAGTGGAGGTAAGGAAAAAAAATGGGTGGGTGGGACCACAAAAAAAAGGACTTAGAAGTGATAGGTACCACGACGATCAATGCGTGAAGGGAAATATAATGAAATAGGCGGAAAAATAGGAAAATTGGGAAGGGGTCGAGTCCACTTAAACAAAAAGGATTAAAAATGAAGGGTATGACTGTGATCAGGGAGAAAAGGGGAATCCAATGGAATAGGTCCCAAATAATGTTGGATTACTAAGAGGGGGGGTGAATGAGTAATAGTGCAATAATAATCCTTTTTCTCCAAATTAATCCAAGTGTTATATCAATGTAGTATTATTATCCAATAATGAGTAATAAGAAATGAGCAATCACACACATACACAATACACCAGTGTTTAACGTGGACACCCAATTCGGAGAAAACCACATAATGATTTTTCTTATATGTCTTGAAGAATTACATTCATTGGAAGCACCAACTTCCTTTGTTTTCCAGCTGCAACTGGAAGGAGGCTTCAACCCCCTAGTTTCTCAGGCTACAAACTGAGGGAAGCTCCAACTCCCAAATTCTTTGGCTACAACTAGAAGGAGGCTACAACCCCCTATGTTCTCCAGCTACAACCGGAAGGCGGCTACAAGCACCTGTCCTTGCCCCGTCCAACCGCCCTGAAGTAGAAGTAGAATGATGGAACCACTATCAACCTGTCACTGTGAGATATACTACTGTACAACTATATCAACCTGTCACTGTGAGATATACTACTATACAACTATATCAACCTGTACCACTGACCTATATCCAATCTGTACAACTTCCCTGTAATCAATCTGTACCTGAATTGAACATGTATTTACAAAAATACAACAGGCACGCGACATATAGTGCTGCAACCCGTGTATGTACACACCCTATCTGTTATGCAGCGCGTGTATCCCTTATAGAACTAGGGTTTCTTTTCACTTGAAAACTTCTGATCCTCTGTAACTTCTTTCACATAAATCTATAACTTGTCACTATATCTGTTAAGGTCCTAACCCGCACATAGGTAGATCAATGTATTCGGATGTAATAAAGGTCAATATTAATAAGACCTTTCAATAAAATAGAA
>SNQJ01S0244446.1:0-13259 GCA_010110895.2 Picea sitchensis
TTTGATGTTGAGATATTTGCAGAGGAGGAGGAAATCGACCCCCTTGTTGTTTTGTGGATTTCTGGAGGAAACCACCACCATTGATCGGTTTCGGTGTTGAGAGACACACCCTAGCCTATCGGAGATACCATCCAGGTATTTCATTGTGCATTTCAGGTATCCAGTTCAGTGACTGCGCAACTCAGCCAGTGAGGGCGCAAGGGTTAGGGAGAGGGTTTGTGTGGCTGCACGAGACAATTTAGTATTTTGCAGATTTCTTTCGACCCATTAGAGAGCTAGCCAGGGCGCACCTTTTGAGCCACCAGTCGTCAGTTTCCAACGGTGGAATCTCCCAGAACGCAACAAACAGTCAGTTAGGGTGCAACTCTTGAGAAAGCACATTTGGGGTTCCAGGGGATATTCCAGAGCAGATCCAAGTAAACCCTTCTGACCCATTAGAGAGGAGGCCAGGGCAATCGTTTCGAGTCATACATCGTCAGATTCCGCCGGTGGGATCACTAGGGCGCACTCCCACAACCCAGGAGGTGCGCAAACCCCTAGGGGGTGACATCTGGAGCTTTAGAGGTCAAATCTTCAGTCTGACAATCACCACGATCAACCTAGAGGCCAGAGCGCTTCTTTTGAGATAGTTTCCAGTCCATTCCGACGGGGATCGCCATTAGGGCGAGTTTTCCAATATCTGCAGCAATTATCGTGAGCTTCTGGACTGCGTTTTGTCGATCTATCCATGCATGCACAGATCAACCTTCATTCTCCTGATCACAGGTATTTCTTGTTAGTTGATTTGTATTCTAGTGACGATCCATGAGATCTAACTGATGACTAGTATATCTGTTTACAACTTATTATTGTATTTCCTGCTTTTTCCTCATTATATATATCAGTGAGCTGTGTTGTCCTTTCTTTCGCATGCATTATCTTTATACTGCTAAAACACTTAATGAATGAAACACACATGCGAAAATCACCAAGCATGTTCACACATTAACTCAAACGCATCTAGAAACCCCCAGAGTATCAGATCTCAGTGACAAAACAGTAGTTCAGCAGTAGATATCCGGATCAGCTGGATCAGGGATATTTCATTTTGTTGCCCCAGTTAGCACTTGTGTTGGGACTTTTCATAAGGGTGCTAGTTCAGGTGGTAACAAGGAGGATGTCTCAATTGCAGATATACAAGCACAATTCTTACAACAGGAAAAACAATTCTTACAGTAGCATACACATATAATCCAACAACAGAATCAAGTGATCGCTGAATTGGCTAATCAGATCATGGATCTGAAGTCGCAGCCCCACATCAACACCCTTCTCTAGCCTACATTGGGATCTGTTACAACTAGAAAATGAAAAAATAATTGGCATTCTTTCAACAGCATTGCATAGGTCATATGTATGTTGGCAGCTTGGATTTGTCTTTTCTTTCATATGATTAGGAGATACTCACGTCCTTTGAGGCGTGTTTGAGTGTTGAGGTCATACATTTGGATGCAGTTTTGCACATATGATAGTGATTCACCTTTGGGGGCATCTTCTACATATTTTTAAGCATAATTTTTCATCAAGGATTTTTGTAAGTCATGATCACATATCCTAAGGCATAAGTTACGTATTTGGAGGCATTTCACACCAATGAAGCTTTTAGGAGAGCTCCTCATTGTAGGGGCACATATGTCCATGAGATTCAATTTGTAAGTAGTTTGTTAGCAATGCCCACTATCTTTAGTAGATATCTTTGGATAAAGTGCCCAGATTGTCCACCTGATTAATGCCAGTAGGTGCAGAGTAGATGACACATTTCATAAATGTGGTCATAATAGAAAATCCAACCAATATTGAGGGAGTGATGGTGATTTCAAATTTGTTTGAAGGAATGCCCTAGCTCTGCATGGCATTCTTTTATCATCCCAAGGAGTATTTCTACCTTGAAGAACGCCTTCTTTGACTTGTCATCTATTATTATTTTATGAGGGTAGTTAAGGAGTGGTTATCTAAAAAAGATGTCCAAAGGAAAGGGAAGACAAATGGCATAAGGAGGCATCTTGCATGGGCAAACTAGCCCAAGCTAGTAGAGTGTTTTTCCTAGGAGGATGCCAAGTGGCATCAAGCATTCACTGAAGGACTAGTTCTTGCATATTTTATTATTTTTGGAGTGACTTGCCTTGGAAGGCTCATAATATAATATTTTAATTATTTTTCTTGGAGGAAGTGTGGATCTAGGGATCTTTAGAGCTTTCTCAGTAATAATTTATTGTAAATTAGTAAGGGAGAAAAGCTATAAAATGAGAGGCACTTCTCACTTGCTTCCATATTAAATTCTGCTGGTATATATCTTTATCTTCAGATCTATTATAGTATTACATACTTCTTATGGATTGTTTGGATGCTAGGAAAGGACGTTTTGGAGAGGTATTCATGCCCTCCTTGTTCCTTGATGTAATTAATGTTTGTCAATGAAGATTAAGGTTGCTGTTCACTCTCATTTGATAGCTGTTGCTGATCTCTTTGCTTTATTAATTGTATCATATGCTGGTTTGTTTTGAGATGGTAAATGACAAAGCATCTTAATGAGCTTATCATATAGTTCTTTGCATCAATGTGATTGAGTTAATTGGTGATGTTCATGTATAACATAACTTGCTGATTTCTCCTTTGCATTATAAACTTCTTCATCCAGTAATTCTGACTCCATTCGCCCAAAGGACAAGGCACTCGGTCTTACTTGTTTTCTCACCCTCTATTTATAGAAGATCATTTAACACACAAATCATAAACTAATTTTCAGATCTGTGCTAATAAACAGATTAGTGCTTTGATCTTAGGGAATCCCCCCTTGTGCTTAAAGTGAAGGAAGGTTCTACTGAGGTGATAGTGGGTAGAACTTCCAAGAGTTACTTTAGGGTTTGTACTTATCTTTTGTGCAGATCCAGGAGTTAACAGGACCCTAAAATAACTCTACCCCAGTTTTCCAGTGCGTTTGATGGGGAACAAGTGGATGCATGCATTAGATCTCTCTCCTTGTATTTTAAACATAAAGCTGAACTATCAAAGCATGATAAGATCACTTTGGCAGCCTGTCACCTCCAGGATCTGGGGGTTCAATGGTGGGGAAATACCCAGCATACTTGGATTGCAAACACCTCTTTTTGTGTAGAAATTAAGGATGGGTGGAGGACACACACTACTATGCCATAACCTGTTGGAATGATTTCTGAATAGCTCTTCGTGAGTGTTTCTATCCTGTTGGGTAGTGTGAAGAATTATGGGCAAAGTGGTTTCAACTGTGGCAATTTTCTAGCCAGACGGTGCACCAATATATTGAGGCCTTCAACAAATTACATGTGCAACTATCCATTTCAGATCTCGAACACATACTAATTATAAAGTTTAATTCTGGTTTATTATCTCAACTATGTAATGAAGTCGCCCTAGTCCATAGTACATCTCTTTCCTTGGCTTTCCAAAATGCTCTTGCCACTGAAACGAAGCTGGGTAAGCACCCTTTTGACTTTTGTTCTCAGTCTCAGCTATCTCCCGATCTAGTGACCGCCCTCATTGCTTTGCTTTCCCCACCCCACACTGGCCAATACTATAGTTTTCCCAAAATGACCTCTCACAATACAGCAGATTGTTGTGCTCTTCACCACACACGCTTTGCTACAACTTTATTCTTTGAGCTTGCTGCATCTACCACACCTCACCAGGACGTGATCAATGTGGAGAATCCCATTGAACCAGATTCACAGCTAATACTTATGAATCATCCTTTGACTCCTTCAGCTTGTGCAACAATCTTTACTCACAATTGCCAAATTAAAATTAGTGTGGTTCAGCAGATTGTGGACAATGATAATCAAAAGAATTTGGTCTCAGCTACCCTTGTCAAGGCACTGGCTCTGTTGATCACTAATCCTCCCCCATACTGTCTAGGTTAGGTAAAAGAGGATGCTCAATCTTTGTTGGTATTGCAACAATGTGCTGTCACCTTGGCTATTGGCCCTCATTTCCACAACACAGTTATGTGCAATGTAACACTTATTGCTTGTGTTGCCTTGCTTCTGGGTATTTCTTACTAGTTTGCATGATTCGACAAGTATGAATCTCGCACTAACTCTTACACACTCACTAAAGATGGCCACATGTATCGCTTTCACTCCTCGGTAACAGCTCAACTCTCCTCTTTCTCTAGCAGTGACATTGTCCTGCAGGTGGCTCTCCATAAGTGTCTATACCTTTGCATTCTCCCTCAAACCACCTTTGATTCTTTAACACCACACCCAGTGTCCTTGCCTTCTATATTGTCCACTGCCCAATTAAAATATATACCACCTCATCTTTGTTGCAAGCCCATATTTGAAGTTAGAGGAGCAACAAGGAAGAGACAAAGAGGAAGAGATCAAAAGACTAAGAGACCAATACATACTCCAACTACAGAAAGAGGATACCACGAAGGTTGAAGTTCAAAGACTGAGATTTGCAAATTTGTCTCCAGAAAAAGGTTGACGAGATGCATAAATCTTTGGAATGTCTGTCCTTAGAACATCAACAGTTGACAACCCAGATATTATCCCTTGTTACATTTTTCTTGGATGAATAGTCATTTTTCAATCAATGTAGCACCTCTCTTAAACTGGGAGGACAGTGTGGACATTGTCCACTTAAACCAGGAGGAAATGGTACAAAAGCGGAGAGAAGACGATCTGGAGAATAATAATTAGAATTTCTGTTAGAGATTGGTTAGTCATTGGTCATTATTAAATAGTTAGTTATAATATATATTAAAATAAAAAGGGAGACAGTCAAAAGTGATGCCCCTATTCTGTATGCCTATATAAAAAAGGTGATACTATGTAGAAGAATGAATTATTAACTATGGACTAATAACTCTCTTGTTTTTCAGGCTTCAGCCCTAGGCTGTTCAATTCCGTATCATATCCCTTCTGGAAGAACCTGTCTTCCAGAGGTAGAGGTGGCAACATGAATGATTCCAGTTCTTCAAACATATATAGTGCAGTTCTATGCAAGAATTATTCACCCGCCCATGAAAAGTAATTGCATTTAAATCAGGAAGCTGGTGCAGAGTCGCAGACTAGCCTTTTTTAACACAGAAAAACACAATGGGAGAGGAAGCCTCAATTTGTGCACGCCCAACTTTTCCAACAAGAAAAAAATGGCTACTCGGAAGGGAAAGGCAAGCAATTTCTTCTAGTTTGAAGGTCTTTTCTTTGGAAGCGATCATAGCATAACCTGTAACCTTCTTCAAGAATTTGCATATGGGATACGCATACACAATGCACATAGTTCACATAAATATTGTGGCTAATCAAACAATCACCAACCTTGCACCAAAGCCCATGCCACTGCAACTGAACTAACCTGTACATGTAGTTGAATGAATGCAAATCTGCTACGTTATGCCCTTGCAGAGGTTATTCGATCTCATATTCTGGCTAATAGTGGTGGTGAATGAAGGATTAATTGGTATTGTGTTGCAACTGAAACTAACTGTTTGCTGGGCCGTGGTTTGGAATGTGACCACTGAAAGATAATAAAAATGTTTTCTGCCATTCATAAACTGACTGCTATGTGTTCAGTCTGCGGGCTGTTCTGCTGAATCATAAACTGACTGCTATGTGTTCAGTCTGCGGGCTGTTCTGCTGAAATTCTGAGTACCAAAGCAGTCTATCAATGTAGGGGACAGTTATGCAGAAAACAGTGGAGAATTTAGATGCATGAATTAGACATGGTATGGTGGGATACAGACCAAGAAGGTATTGTGCTCTGCAATGCACCATCTCAAAGGCAAAAACATTAAGAAAAAGTATGGAAAGGAATCATTTAACATGCCAATCCCTGGTCAGAGTGTATATCTTGATCCGAAGTTCTCATTACCTGACTTCATCAGGCTAGAGGCTGAGGTGATTATCCCACTCCAAATATAAAACATTAAGAAAAAGTATGGAATGGAATCATTAACATGCCAATCCCTGGTCAGAGTGTATGTCTTGATCCGAAGCTCTCAATACCTGACTTCATCAAGCTAGAGGCAGAGGTGATTATCCCACTCCAAATATACTTGACTGACTGGACTTTTGATGCCACTTGATAAGGATATGAGAGATCCTTACTGACGTAGCATAAGAGAGCAAGGGTTCAGAAGAGAGAGATACGAAGATAAAAATTGTCTTGTCCATTGACGTCCAAGAGTCTTGATACAACACAAATCCTTGATACCCATATGGGACTTGGGGTCTTATTTATACAAAAACTGAGCTATTTTTCGGCCATCTTATAATATTAAATCATAAAAAAAACCCTAACCATGATTGTATTTGAGCTGCCCTGTTATATTAAGATAAGAAAGTTGACCTACCCTTATCCATTAATGGTCATCACAAATTGTCAATGAGCAATTGATCTATGGAGACACCTAGCATCTATAACAAAAATATTACCAGTAAGTATAGAGTTGATAGCTGATCTGCATCCCTCTCCCAACTGCAATCCCACAAACCAGAAATAGATTATGTGAATAGCAGAGAGCAAGATATGGATAGTTTCTTTTAACATCTCCCAGCATATCAACAGGAAAATAGAATTGTGATTGTAAAGGGTGAGCTCCAAAATTTATTAGAATGATAGCCTGCTGGATAATATGCTTACTACATTATATCAGGAGAAAATGAATTATATTCATCTAGAGCCCAGTCATTCAAGTAAGGCTCAGTTGCGAAGCCTCTGAGCAATACAATTTGTTCTGCAGAGTTTGTTGGATATACTCTAGGAGTGCACCTAGGAGTTGCACTTCTCTATATATGAGAGGAAGGTATAATCCTTTCACAGATGATCCTGGGAAGCATGTCGCATATCAGATTTTGGTCTGGAGGATCTTAATCCTGCATAAGTGCATGATAAAACTATCTCAATCTGTTGCCTCACTAGGTCTAGAAAATCTGGGTATGACATTGATGTCTGATTTACTATTTCAATCCACTGACATCTTGGGTAAAGGGTAACATCTTTGGAGCTCTTGAAGCCATATCTTGAGTACTTCCAAGGGTGGCTCTTTTCAGATAACACTGCTTTATGCCTCTGGAAGTCCTGTGAAAGAAAGTTGGCCCACATAATCTAGTAATCATTGAATGACATATGATATGTGGTGAAGGGAGTGACCATTGTTTTAAAAATTAATGGTTAGTCTCTCAGATGTGTTGCTTCAAATCTTCAATGTACAGTCCAATAAGATCTGGCAAGGGGGGCAGTTTTGCTTGGTTAGTGATTCTGAAAAAATCCCATGGGGAGAACCTTTGAAGTTCAAATCCTGTCAAAATCCCCTTCTGTAGCACTGTTACTGATGAGACGAGGGAGGGAGAGAGAATCTGTCAGATTGTTTCATTTGCTTTTTCCTTTTGTGCGAGGTCACACTACAATTATAATCCAAGATTACTTATGCTACTGTTTTGATTTGCAGGTATGACATTGCTTCAAACAGATGGCAAACAGAATCATGCTTGCCAAGGAAGGTTCTTGCAGAAGAAGTTTGTGGGATTGTTGCATTATATCAGGAGCTGTATGTCATTCCTGGATCTTCTCTTACAGATTTAGAATTTGGTAGAAGACCAAGACCAAAGCGGGCATCTCTGGTTCTTCAAGTATATAATCCAAAGAAGCGGACATGGAGGCAGGTCTTGACAAAGCCACCAATAAGAAACCATCTAAGCTTTCCCTGGGCTGCTATGTGTTCTATACGATTATAACTCGTGCTCCTTATTATCTGTTCCTTGTGCCATAAAAAAATATGTATATCGTTCTTGAGGAGTGTACCTTCTCTTTGCTTGGTTGTATATAATGTGAATTTTTAGGTGTTCTTCTCTAGTCTATCTTGGGAGAAGCATAAGGTGGGTGTAGCCAGTAAAATATGTTTATTGTTCCTGAGGAGGTGTACCTTCTCTTTGCTTGCTTGTATATTATGTCGATTTTTAGGTGTTCTTCTCTAATTTGTCTTGGGAGAAGCATAAGGGGGGTGTAGCCAGTAAAATATGTATATCGTTCTTGAGGAGTGTACCTTCTCTTTGCTTGCTTGTATATAATGTGGATTTTTAGGTGTTCTTCTCTAGTCTGTCTTAGGAGAAGCATGAGGTGGGTGTAGCCAGTATACTATCAAGTGTCAGCTGTAAGCACCTAGAGAAAAATGTATGATGATAATACCTATTCTTGATATTGAAACAAATTCAGTTTGAGGTGTATATTAATCCAAATACTTTTGTGACATTCTCGCTCCCCAATTTATTATGATTTCTGGGGACTTTGGGAATAGGCTTTACCATGCACAGATGAAATATTTATATCACTTGTTTTTCCCTGTAGTATTCCATTAATTGATATTTATCTCTGGGCTAGGAGGTCTAATGTATTTAATTTCTAGTTTAGTAACTCACTTCCCTGCTGCATTTTTTTCTGTTCAATTTTAATTCCTGCCTGATTTGTTACTCTATCCATAGCTTGGATCATGGAAATTCCGTATTTCTACCACTATCATATTGATTTGATGGACATGGGCATTTAAATCAACACCTGATTCACCCACTTTGAGAATTCCTTTATAGCAAAAGAGGATAGTCTGAGAATTACTCTGCATTCGTTCCCAGTAAATAGAGACTTAATTTATTGGACACCGTATTCTTTGTAAGTGGTTTCTCTCATGTGCATAGTTTGATGCATGCGTATGATTTAGGATTGTCTTTAAATGGCTTATCAAGTGACTACCAAGTTTTGAAAACAGTTACTGTTTTACATCAGAGTATATTCAAGAACATAAATTAATAATCAAATGATTTAAAAATTTCTCCTAAATCTGTTTTGCATATATCAGAGGAAGCACAAGTTTCTTATTTTTTTCTTTCAGAATAAAATGCTTCCTTTGACTCTTAATTGATCAAAAATATGTGCGAAGCAATTTATACAAAATAAGAGTAAAAATTGTGTACAAGGCATTTTATAGAAAATTAAAGTCACTGCTATATAAGCGGCAGCCAGTAGCTAAGAGTTCTTGAAGCCTGGATAACTAGGTAGTATACAAGGCATCAGCTCTGTGAGCACAAGTGGTTTTCCTCGTAGTTTGCTAACCTGTTACAAGTAATGACCTTGGTAGAAATTATTTCTTTTTAATAAATGTCATTTCATGCAGTTTGTTATAGAGGCCCCAAAGTAGCAATGCCAAAGAAAGACCCCTTGGCGATTTAATACTAACTAAAAGCAAAGCCTTTTTCAATAATGAAATCAGCGTAATAGGCACTCGTTTTTCAAATTTAATATGAGTTGTGGACTGTTTTAGAATTTCATAGATAAACATTGGAATATATTGCTAAATTTGATATAATTGATTTTAGTTAACCTCATCTCATTTACTATCTACATCAGGGACGAGTTAGTTTTATTTTCATGGAGTTTGCAATTCAGAGTTGATAGGGACAAAGATTTAAATGAGATAAATGTGCAAGAAGCACCAATAAATTGAAAAGAATATAAAAAGTGTAATAAGCTGAATGTGATAGAGGTTCCTCTAAATTGAATGAAGCTAAGCACAATGGTTATAATGTTTGTAATGTCTTTAACTACCCATTGCAATGGTTGCATAATGTAATCGATAACTTAGAAAATATTTTGTAGATGACATTTTATTTCACTTGTACATGCTTGCATCTTTCATCCACTTTGATATCAATATAATTCTTGTTAATATTGCTAGTACACCTCTCATAATATTTGACTCTTTCTATTCTAGAGAAATCTAGTTGCAGTCGATTAAGTAATTTCCTAATTAGCTCCTTATCTTCTCCACTCCTAAAAGCTGATGCTATTGGTTCTTTAGTGGGTTGTATAGGCAAATTGCCAGGTTCTTACAATAGATATGCAAGGCCACACATAAACTTTCTTTTGGAGTTCGATTGCAATAGATGATGCTATTCCTTTTGATGCAAGCCTTGATACAATTCAATAATATTGATTCAGAGATTGTCATATTATCGCAACACACTGCTTTTATTTCAAAATTATGATTTATTTAGTTTCTATTTACAGCTATTACTAAGTGTTGGATTCAACTGATAAGTCGGTATTTATTTCTGATTGAAGTTTGCACCACTTACGCTATGGCAGGACTTTTTTAAGTGTGCTTTCAAAATAAATTGTTTGAGTCCTATAATTAATTGCATAGTAATACTGTATATATTTAGAACTGTTTTGCATTTACATGGACCAGCAAAAGAATTGCTATTAAAGGGCATTTTCAAGAATTTTACAGTAGTCTTTTACAGTGAATCATTACAGAATGTGTAGTCCAAAATTCTGTCACCTCCAGGAAATCATTACAGAATGAGTGTAGTCCAAAATTCTGTCTCCTCTATGCTTTTAGGATTATATTTACATTTGAAAAATGATTAGAAAATGAAATATGCCTTATTTCTATTGAACTATTTTACTAGAACATGTAGTGAGTATGATTAACTAAAAATATTTAGAAATAAAAATACTGATTTATTGTTGACATTTAGAAGTATGAATCTGTGACTTCCTATATTGTCATGCCTAAGATTAGGAATTTCAATTAAGGCAGAGTCTTGGTGTAAAATGCATGACTTATAATTCAATATTGAATGGTATGCATCCATTGAGATGTCTTATTAGAAGTAAAACACATTTTGGACTTTGGAGCAATTTATGCCTCTAAGCCACTTCCAAGCTCTTTTTGAATATTAAATTCATGAATATATATAATAATCTAATTTTAAGGTCACGGCCAAGCCAGATAACCAAATTGGTGTATGAGACCCCCTTGTTTGTGGGACAAGGGACCCCCTCCGCGCAACGATTTGACTGCTAAATTTTGGAGAATGTCAATATGTTTCTTCTTTGAGTTTAGTTTGAGTCTTCTAATGATTGCTTTATTTTGTAACGATATAAATATACTTTCTTCAAAACATTGCTCATTTTTCAGAAACTTGAGGTTATTCTTGTGGAAGAAGTTAAGAAATAGAACAAGCACAACATAAGACAATATTTGGTGGAAAAGGCCTCGAGCCATATTCAACACAATGTATTTGTCTAATGATATCAATTTATAGTACATGGATTTGACCACTTCTAGATCTAGATCTCTCACAACTCATTAGTGAATAATGAAAACATCTCTCTAAATTTAGATACAATTAGGTGTCGAACATCATCCCAATGAATAGTTGATTTGAATGTAGATAGCTTTTTGAGGTGAGTTTCTACGTTGAAATTCCCAAATGTTGATTGAATTTTATTTTTTGATTGATAGGACTTCGAAACTTGAAGCTTGACTATCATCATTGATATTCCCCCATATTAGGTGCAAGGTGAAAAGTATGTGGAAGGGATCCAAACTTGAGCTTTTGGATTCTTTTGTTCTTTAATTGTTCATCACTGTATTTGGTGGTTTTGTTGGTTGACCACTAACCGATTTTATCAATGTTTGTGGTGGTTTTGATTGACAACTAACCATTTGCAAAATATACTCCCCTTGAAGGTGAAAGAGAGTTCTTGTCTTCATCAATGTACTCCCCTTAAGGTGTAGACAATACCATTCTCTTTGACTCATGATTGAATTCAAAAGATGTGTAGAATTAGGCCCCAATCATGCCCAAAATCATCATCTAGAATAGTTGTTTGAAAGTCTTTTGCTTTTGTGATTTTAAAATGTAATTGTATCTTTACTTGTGTCTAGACAAGATGACAAGACTTATTCAACTTCTTGGCTTTGACTCATGGTTGAATTCAAAAGATGTGTAGAATTAGGCCCCAATCATGCCCAAAATCATCATCTAGAATAGTTGTTTGTAAGTATTTTGTTTTTGTGATTTTTCCATTCAATTGTATCTTTACCTGTGTCTAGACTAGATGACAAGACTTATTCAACTTCTTGGCTTGTTGATTCCATTGCCAAGAACTTATCCAACAATAATTATATGTTCTCTTTGTTCTTCTGTCGACATTTTTCTGAGAGATGATTTGTCTTCCCACAATGAAAACAAGGATGGAGATCAAAACATTGATTCTCCATATGACCAACTCTATGACAACGTTGGCACTTATTATCAAGATCATTAACATCTAAAGCCTTTTATAAAAAAATCCTACACTCACAAACTGAACTGGTTTGGAGTAATCTTGGATATGAAAGTTGTTACCTTTATCATATCCCAATCCATTTTGATTTTTGTTAAATGATAAATTCTTTTCAAGGTCTGATGATCATCTTGGAAAGATCATTTTTTAATTCTTGATGGTTTTTTTTTCTGTCTTCATATTCACATTTGTTCTTGCTATTATCACTATGTGCTTCAACTTGGGACTCATCTTCAAAAAGATTTTCTTTCATCAATTCCCTGTATGATTCCATCTCAACCATATCTTCTATTGCCTTTGTATCAATCATTAGGTCATGTGTATCACAAGTAGCATTAATTGTTGGTATTAGGTCATCTGTATCACAAGTTGCATTAGCCTTTTGTATTATATTCTCTATCACAAATTACATCAATCTTTTGTATGAGGTCATCTATTGCAAAAATAACCTCTGTCATTTGCATTAAGTCATTTTTGA
The DNA here is from genome assembly GCA_010110895.2 of Picea sitchensis. Taxonomy (NCBI): domain Eukaryota; kingdom Viridiplantae; phylum Streptophyta; class Pinopsida; order Pinales; family Pinaceae; genus Picea; species Picea sitchensis. The sequence goes on from SNQJ01S0244446.1 coordinate 12,629, forward strand.
CACATGTGGCATCAACTAGACTCTCAATTTGTCGTTGCTTTTAAATTAACTTTAACTCAAGTGCTTCAATCAATTGATCCTTTTGTATCAATTTGATTGTGAAGATCGATAATCCAATTATGCAATTCATGTTTGGAGTCTTTTAATTCGTTGATTTCTTGATCGAAATTTCGTAAACACTTTTCTTCTTTACCCATTTTTTATTTTGCACTTGTCACACTCACTTGTCCCTGTTTTATATCACTCTCTCTTGATTGTTGTCATGTTTAGAGTGTTAAGTACTATTGATAATGCACCCCAACTTGTGATTTTTACAATGATTTAATTTTGATGGTTCACTTGACCTCCTTATTCAAATTTCAGGTAGGCCCCTTTACAACATGTCTTCTTGTAATTCCTCTATTTGAAAAAATCAATGACTTTGCCTCAACCTTAACTTTATGCTTCAATTTCAATGGGCCAACAAATTATTGATTAACACAACACATGAATTTAAGATTGAATCAATTGAAACATATTTTACATGAACTATATATGGTTATGATCTTTGAATTTTTGACAATGCTTAGTGAAAATTTGAGGAATAAACATCTCTTTGCCCTCTTACATGAGATTACACATTGTTTTGTAG
>SNQJ01S0244447.1:0-13259 GCA_010110895.2 Picea sitchensis
TTGACATAGAATATAGAATCTAGAAAAGGCATCTTAAATATAAGCATAACAGGTAGATAATATTCAATTTATGAGCCAGGGAGTTTGAAGGTCTCGAAGCCAATGTAGTAATGGGTAAGATAATAAACAATGTACATCATAAGCCCACCTCTAAACATGCATGCAATGAACAAATATGGAAATATATGTGATTATATAATCCATAAATTCCCATTAGGAATAATGATAGAGAAAGTTATGTGATTCTATACTCCATAACTTCCCATTAGGAATAATGATAGAGCAAGTTTTTAGGTATAGTTGTCCTACAATATTTGGTTAAAAACATTGAAATATAAATTTTCACTTTTAAGTTTTTTATCCCTGTCATAGATTAACTAATTTATGATTAAGATGAATATATGTCAGTTAAATATTTGATATATCTATGGTTAAAGTGAATATATGCTAGTAAATGAAACTCTCAACTTAGTAGTCGATATAGCTTATCACTTACTATGATTACAATGACAAACATAAATGCAGGAGGGAATACAAGTCTATCTCCATCCATGGGATACTTGTGATGAAAACCATGAACATGATAATGTATTGTATTACCCCTTGTTACACCTCAATATTGCTCACTTTGATAAGTGTCATAAGTGTTGCGTGATCCTCTCAACTGTCGGAAGTGTCGCATGTCATTCACAAGTTTCACAAACATCAAACAAAGCATATTGCCATGATGAAGACACCAAGGAGACATCTAGAATAACTCAGACACTTGATTTGGAGGAGGGAGAATGATTAAATAAAGTCAAGGAACTCTTATCACCTGAAAGGAGCTCTTAAACAAGGGTTTGGAGGGTGAGCACTCCCCTACATCAGCCTTAGGAGCGCTCGCGCTCCCCTATAAGGTCTCAGGGAGAGTTATAACGCACCACTACCCCTCTGAAGGAGTGCTACCCATTCCTGGAGCGCTGGCGCTCCCCTCAAGCTTCCTAAGGAGTGCTATAGCGCCCTGATGCCCCCTTTGAGGGAGCGTTGTCTAATCTGAGGCAGTAGTTGGCCAGTTGAGGAGAATAAGCGGAGGATCTTTCAAGTTTAGAAGGCAGTTGTACTCGAATTCTTGGTTCCATCAGAAGATCCTTGATCCAAGGAGGGGATTCCTCAACTTGTTCTAAGGATAACTCAAGAGGTTAAGCCTCTCTTAACCTATATAAGCAGGCTCTATGATGGTGAGAGGGGGGAAGAATTGCTAGAATGAAACCTATGATCTCATAGGAAACACACAGTCAGCTGAAGGAGAGTGACCAGAGAAGATGTTATTGTCCAGGTCGTGGATCTTTCGAGCAAGGGTTAGACGAAGGGGACTTGACGAAGCTGTTGCATTCACATCTACGATTGTAAGTACTACTATGGTTATTCTCATTAATATGACATGCTTGGCCTGTTTCTTTCTAGTTTGTGTCTGATCTTACATGAACTTATCGTTGATAGATAGATTTGTTTTCAAGCTAACATCAATAGAGTAGGAAGTATGACATGCTTGGCCTGCTTTTCTAGTTTGTGTCTGATCTTACATGAACTTATCGCTGATAGATAGATTTGTTTTCAAGCCAACATCAATAGAGTAGGAAGCGGTCGTGACTTTGTTTGTCTACATGACTCAACAAGGAGCAAAGGATCGGAACGCAACTCGGAGCGCAAGTGTGGACAAACGCTGCTTTAAAAAGGGTGTACCCCTATCATCCTTCCTTCGCATGTATTAGTTTGTATATTTGAAAGGAAGTCAAGGTCCACGTTAAGCACTTTCTGCCTTAGAGTTAGGGTCTAGCTCTTTGAGACAATCTACTTGTTCGCTAGTGGGAGATTTTCCTATAACACCCCTGCAAATCAAGTGATGAATATTCATGGTGATTAAACTTTAGATGATGTACCTAGCATGCATATGCATGTATTTTGCTTGGTATTTTTAAAATTTGGGCCATTTTGGTAAAGATTCACGCATATAGTTATCTATCAAGAAATTATTTCTTTTCTTAAGACCTCTTACACCTTCCCATAACTAGTTTTCATAGAAGTTGAATTCTTGCATTTCATTTTCCTCTTACATGGTTTAAAGAGTTGAGTCAAATCGCCATCAGTTTCACGACCACTACTTTAAGTAACAACAACCTAAAACCAAGCTCTAATTAAACTCATCTAACAACTTCTAGGGCTCTTGAAACCCATCTTAGCTTAGGTATTGTAGAGCTTTGGAATAGGATTATTGTGTGATATTAACTTTCCAAAGCTGCTCAACAAACATAAAGCCTTGAGTTAGGGAGGGAAATACAGTTTCTATATCACTGACTTTAGTAAGCCCTTCTAACATTGTCTAATCACAAGTTCTATTGGGGCCCCTCAGAGTAACTAACCTCGCTTTGTTGGTCTTGGTGTCGATTGTTGACTGTCCCCCTCGATTTGGTATAGTAGGTGGCACCATAGAGGCCATAATATTTTTAGACTTCCTACATAAGGTAACGACACATGGAAGGTGGTGTTGTAACTGGGATCAACATTAGCTAGACTCACTCAGAACCTTGGAGGGTTTCCCACCTGCCTCAGGAGGAACTTGCACAAAGGTGTTAGTTTGTTAAGCAGGTTTCCAACATAATCCTCCCACCGATGAAACCATCCCCCACGTGATCGTGATTCTATGATGTTTGATTCCATCACCAACTAGCACTCCTTTGTGGGAAGGTTTGTTTTCATGCTTGACTCCTCAGGGATTAATTAGCATATGTTTTTTTTTCTCCTTAGTTGTCTTTTAGGATTGAGTTTGTGTATAATGGCATTAGTTTCAGTTAATCCCTCATTTGATCAATACAAAAATATGGATACAATTAAAATAAAATATAACAAAGAGGTAAACAACTCATACCTAAATTATGTCTTCTAATTCTCCAACATTTTTCTTTACACTTAGTTAAACAAACACCTCAAATGAAATGGTTTACACAAGGTCAATGGAGAAATTTATTGGAAAATTCAAAATATTATCATAAACCCACATCTCACATATTTGTATATGCACCATAGATTCACAATCTTCAATGAGAGGTCCAGGAGAAATGCCTCCATGCAAAATTGTCCACTTAAGAATTGTACACTTCTAAGGGGTTGGAACTCGGAGTGAGGGGTGATCTAATGAAATCCTATCCCAGAATCCATTGAGTCAGATGCTTCCCCTAACCGAAGCCCGCTGCTTTTATGCCCAACAGTCGATCCCAAACCAATTCTCGGACTCTTGTTAATTTATCCTCGGGGCATAAAAGCCTATCAGAGCAACATTTTGAGCTCCATGAGATTCAATGCTTGTTTACGCATGGACTAGGTGACTACATTTTCCATCCGCTCCAGAGGCATGGTTTCCTCAGAATTGGACCCTTAAATCCAAATGTTGCATTGTTTGAAACTGACCAAAACACTAGTTCTCAAAATCGAAGGAAACAACTTCTGAGGGGTTGGAAGTGGGAGTGAGGGGTGATCTAGCTAAACTCATATGATAGGAATCCAACATAGATGACGGTTCCTCAATACAAGACTAAATTTTTGTTTAATGCCTAGTTGCAAGCTCTTCGCATCCCAAACATTTTCGGGGACTCTTGTCCAATTGCCACTCAGAGCATAAAGCCTAATGGAGAAACATTTTGAGTTCCATGATATGATGTAAGATTTTTTAGGCATGCACTAGGTGACCAAATTATCCATCCTCTCCCAAGGTATGGTTGAGAATTGGACCTTAATCCAAATGTACTGTTTCAAACTGAGCAAAACAATATTTCTTGAAATCAATGATTATAGAAACTTCTAAGGCATGGAACCCCTGAGTGAGGAGCGGACCCAGATGAATTCCTATCCCAGTAATCCATCAAGTCGATGGTTCCTCAATTTGATTCTCGATATTCATTATATTCCTAGTTGCAAGTCGTATCCCAAACAATTTCGGACTCTTGGCCATTTTCTCCCGAGGGCATAAAAACCCAATGGAGTAGCATTTTGAGTTCATTGAGATGTTGCAAGATTCATTAGGTATGGACTAGGTGACTATATTCTTCATCCCTCTCCGAGGTAATCTGGGTTCGTAATTGGACCACTTAATCCAACAATGTTTTTTTCTTCAAATTCCCAGAAAAAACACTAGTTCTCTAAATCAATGAGTAAAGCAACTTCCCAAGCATGGAACCCGGGAGTGAGGGGTTCTCTAGCTGGAATCCTATCCTGAATCCCTTGGAGTCGATAATTCCTCAATCCAAGTCTCGATTTTCATTTATGCACAGTTGCAAGTCACATCCCAAAACCATCTTGGGGACTCTTGGCAAATTCCTCCTTGGGGTATAAAATCCTAATGGGGCATCATGTTTTAGATCCATGATATTCACACGCTTCTTTGTTTAGGCATGGAACAGTGACCACATTGTCCATCCCTCTCCTCGAGGCATGGTTTCATAAATTGGACCCTAACCAAATGTTGCATTGGTTCTGCCTGGCAAAGCACTAGTTATCAAAATCTATGAAAAAAACAACTTCTGAGGGTTGGAACTGGGAGTGAGGGATGTTATAGCTAAACTCCTATGCTAGGAATCCAACAAAGACGACGGGTTCCTCAATCCAAGACTCGATTTTCATTGTATGCCCCGTTGCAAGTCACATCCCAAAACCATTTCAGATACTCTTGGACAATTCCTCCTCAAGGAATAAAATACAATCCAGCAACATTTTTTAGTTCCAGGAGATGTTGCAAGCTTGTTTTAGGGTATGGACTAGGTGACAAACTTATCCATCCACTCTTGAGACATGGTTTGGTAAATTGGACCCTAATCCAAATGTCGCATTGCTTCAAACTCAAAACACTAGTTCTCTAAATCACTGAGTAAATCAACTTCTGAGGTATGGCACCTATGAGTGAGGGGTTCTCTAGATGAAATCATACCCAAATAATCCATTGGATTCGCTAAGGCAACTTATGAGGTATGGAATAGGTGAACAAATTGTCCATCCACTCCTAAGGCATGGTTTCACAAATTAAACCCCTAAATCCAAATGTTGTATTTCTTCTTACTAATATAGCGGGGGAAGTTATCAAATCATGAAAACAACTCTTAGAGGGTTGAACTAGGACGAGGGGTGCTTTAGCTAAAAATCCCATAGGGAATCCAACAGATGACGGTTTCTTAATCCACAGACTTCGATTTGTTTTTATGCCCAGTTGCAGTGGCATCCCAAACCATTTCTTGGACTCTTGGCCAATTCTCGCCAGGCATAAAAGACTAACTGAGCAACATTTTAGATCCGAGATGTTGTAAAGCTTGTTTAGGTAATGAATAGGTGACCAAATTATCCATCCACTCGGCATGGTTTCAAATTGACCCTTAATCCAAATGTTGCATTGCTTCAACCTGAACAAAACACTAGTTCTCGAAACCACTGATTAAAGTAATCCTTTGAGGCATGGAGCCATGGAGTGAGGGGTGATCTAGATGAAATCCCATCCCAAGAGCCCATTGATTCAATTTGCTCTCAATATGAGTCTGATATTCATATATGCTCAAATGGTAAGTCAGATCCCAAACCATTTCTGGCTCTAGCCACTCCCCAGGGCATAAAAGACTAACGTAGCAACACTTTTGAGTTCCATGAGATGATGAAAGATTTTTAGGCATGGAATAGGTGAATATATTTTCCATCCAATTCGAGGTATCGTTTTTGTAAATTGGACCTCTTAATCCAACAATGTTTTTTTACTTAAAACTGAGAAAAAACACTAGTTATCGAGATAATGTAACCAACTTCTCGAGGCATGGAACCCAGGAGTTTGTAAGTGCTCTACATGAAATCATATCCCAGGTCCATCGCAAATGATAAGCCTCTAACTGAAGTCCCTGCCTTCGCTTTATGCCAAGTTGTAAGTCAGCATCCCAGTTCATTTGGGACTCTTGGCAATTCCTCCTAGGGGCATAAAATCCCAATCCAGCATTTTGAGCCCAAGGAGATTCTCAAGATGATTTTTAGGGTATGGACTAGGTGACAATTCATCCATCCACCCCGAGGATGGTTTTGTAAATTGGACACCTAAATCCAATGTTGCATTGCTTCTTACTGATAAAAACACTAGTTCTCGAAATCTATGATTAAAGAAACTTCTGAGGTATGGAACCCAGGATTGAGGGGTGGTCTAGATGAAATAATATCCCAAGAATGCATTGGATTTGATGGTTCCTCAATATGAGTTTCGGTTTTTGTTTTATGCCCATTGAAAGTCACACATCCCAAAACTATTTCAAGGACTCGTACACCCCACTCATAGCATAAAAGACTACCAAAGCAACATTTTTTAGCTCTGTGAGATGATGCAAGATTTTTAAGCATGGAATTTAGCAGTATCCATCTACTGTTAAGGCATGGTTTCATAAATTGGACCATTAATCCAAATGTTGCATTGCTTCAAACCGAGAAACACCTCAAAAATTAATGATTAAAGTAACTTTTGAGGCATGGCACCCATGAGGGAGGGGTGCTCTAGATGAAATAATATCCCAATAATCCATTGAGTCAGACTCTGCCTCAATTTGAGTCTCTATATTTGTTATATTCCCAGCTGGTAAGTCACATCCCAACCATTTCGGGGACTTTGGCCAATTTCTCCCGAGGGCATAAAACCAACGAGAAACATTTTTGAGTTCCGTGGAGATGCTGTAATATTTTTAGGTATGGAATAAGTAATTATATTTTCCATCCATAATCGAGGCATGGTTTCTGCAATTGGACCCCTTAATCCAACAATTCTTTTTGGCCTCAATTTGAGAAAAACACTAGTTCTCAAATCAATGATTAAAGAAAATCATGAGGCATGGCACCTCGGAGAGGGTGCCTTAGTTGAAATCCTATCCTGTGAATCCATCAGAGTCAGATGGTTCCTCAATCCGCACCCCTCGGTTTTGTTTCATGTCTAGTTGCAAGTTCCATCCAAAACCATTTCTGGACTCTTTGCACCTCCTCCAGGCATAAAAGACTAACGAAGCATCATTTTTTAGCTCCATGAAATTATGCATGATTTTTTAGGCATGGAGTAGGCATCACATTGGTTCATCCACTCCCAAGGTGTGGTTTTGTAAATTGGACCCTAAATCCAGCAAAATGTTGCATTGCTTCTTAATAATCGAAGCACTAGCACTAGTTATTGAAATCGATGATAAAAACAACTTTTGAGTGGTTGGAACCGAGAGTGATGGGTGCTCTAGCTAAAAACCTATCCCAAGAATACAACAGTGATGACGGCTCCTCAATAAGCGATTCAGCTTTGTTTTATGCTTAGTTTCAAGTTGCATCCCAAACTATTTTGGAGACTCTTGGCCAATTCCCCCGCTGTGGCATAAAAGACTATAGGAGAAAGATTTTTGAGTTCCGTTAGATGATACAAGATTGTTTAGGCATGGACTAGGTGACTAAATTATCCATATACTATCGAGGCATGGTTTCATAATTGACCCTTAATCCAAATGTTGCATTGCTTAAAACTGTGATTAAAGTAACTTCGAGGCATGGCAATCTAAGGAGTGAGGGGTGCTCTAGATGAAATCCCATCCCAAGAATCCATCGATTTGATGGTGGTTCCTCAATCCAAGTCTTGATATTTGTTATATGCTCCAGCCAGTAAGTCGATCCAAAACAATTCCCCGAGACTGCACAATTGCTCCTATAAGTATAAAACCTAACGAGAAGTACTTATAAGCTCTATGAGATGTCGTATTATTTTTTACGCGTGGACTAGGTGAATATATTTTCAATCCCTCCCGAGGTACGGTTTCATAAATTGACCCTTTAATCATGCTCAATGTTTTTGCTTCAACTGAAAACACTAGTCTCAAAATCAATGAATAAAGTAACTTCCAAGGCATGGTGGCACCTAGGAGTGAGGGTTCTCTAGCTGAAATCCCATCCCAGTAACATCTAGCCTAAGGTTCCCAACTGAAGTCTTGGTTTCATTTTGGCGCCCAGCTGTAAGTCGTGATCCCAAACCATTTCGGTGGACTTTGAAATTCTCCCATGGCATAAAGCTCAATGAGAAACATTTTGAGCTCCATGGAGATTCCTTCTGTGCTTGTTGCTGACTAGGTTACCACATTGTCCATCCTCTGTAAATTGGACCCCTAAATTCAAATGTTGTATTGCTTTTACCGAATAGCACTAGTTATCGTAAAATCTATGAAAAAAAAACAACTCCGAGGGGTTGGAACCGGAGTGAGGGGTGATATAGCTAAAACCCTATGCCATGAATCCAACAAAAGATGGTTTCTCAATCTGAGACTCGATTTTCTCTTTATGACCAATTGCAAGTCGCATCCAAACCATTTTTCGGACTCTTGGCCAATTCCTCCTCATGGCATAAAAACCTATTGGAGCAACATTTTTTAGTTCCCTGAAATGGTTTGGGATGTTGCAAGCTTGTTTAGGTACGGACTAGGTGACCACATTCATCCATCCATACGGTATGGTTTCATAAATTGGACCCTTAATCCAAATGATGCATTTCTTCAAACCTAACAAAACACTAGTTCTCAAAATCAATGATTAAAGTAACTTCGAAGCATGGAACCCATGAGTGAGGGTGCTCTATATGAAATATTATCCCAGAATCCATCAAGTCGATGGTTCCTCAATCCCAGTCTTGATTTTCATTTTATTCCTAATAACTGTAAGCTTAATCCCAAACCATTTTGGACTCTTTGCCAATTTCTCTTGAGGGCATAAAAACCTAAAAGAGAAACATTTTAGCTCTTGGCGAGATGATACAAGATTTTTTAGTGTGGACTAGGTGACTATATTTTCCATCCACCCCCGAGGCACCTGGCTTTAATTGGATCCCTTAATCCAACAATGTTTTTTGCTTCAATCTGGCAAAGAAGTAGTTCTCGAAATCAATGAGTCAAACAACTTCGAGGGCATGGAACTTGGGAGTGAGGGGTTCTCTAGATAGAATCCTATCCCAAGAATTCATCGAAGTTTCCATTTGCCCTCAACTCAGCCCCTTTTTCATTTTATGCCTAGTTGCAAGTCGTATCCCAAAACATTTCGACTCTTGGCAATTCCTCCTCGAGATAAACCTAATGGAGCAGCATTTTATAGTTCCATGAGATGCTAGAAGCTTGTTTAGGTATGGAATAAGTGACCATTGTCCATCCGGCCTTGAGGCATGGTTTCGTAAATTGGACCCCTAAATCCAAATGTTGCATTTCTTCACCGAGCAAAGCACTAGTTATCAAATCGATGAAACAAACAACTTACTTAGGGTTGAAACCGAGAGTGATGGATACTCTATCTAAAATCCTATGTGAGGAATCCAAAGGATATGACGGTTCCTCAACTGGTGACTCGGTTTTTTTTATGCCCAGTTGTAAGTTGTATCCCAAACCATTTCTGGGACTCTAAATAATTCTCACTGTGGCATAAAAGACTAGAACGAGACATTTTGTGCCCCTTAAGATACGTAATCTTGTTTAGGTACGGTGACTAGGTGACCAAATTATCCTTTTTCTCCCAAGGCATGGTTTGGTAAATTGGACCCTTTAATCCAATGTTGCATTGCTTCAAACTGAGAAAACACTAGTTCTCAAAATCAATGATTAAAGCAACTCTGAGGTATTGCACATGGATGAGGGGTGATCTAGATGAAATCCAATCCTAGTAATCCATCGAAGTCAATCTAGTCAATCCAGCCTCACCTATATTCCTAGTTGCAAGTCACATCCCAGTTCATTTCAGGCACTCTTGGCCAATTTCTCCTTAGGGCATAAAACCTAACTACAAAGCATTTTTGAGTTCTATGAGGTGCTTAAAGATTTTTTAGGAATGGGATAGGTGACTATTTTTCCATCCTCTCTCAAGGAACTTTTTTGTAAATTGGACCCCTAATCCAAAATGTTGGTTTGTTTCAAAATGAGAAAAACACTAGTTCTTGAAATCAATGAATAAAGCAACTTCCAGGCATGGTACCTGTGAGTGAGGGGTGTTATAGCTGAAACTTATCCTGAATCTATCAGAGTTGATGGTTCTTCAATCCGGAAGTTCTTGATTTTCATTTTATACCCATTTAAACTATTTCGGGGACTATTGGCAAGTCATCCTCGGGGCATAAAATCCCAACGGAGAAACATTTTTGAGCTCCAATAGATTTCCTCGTGACGTTTCATAGGGTAATGAATAGGGTGACCACATTTTCCTCCTCCCGGTGGCATGGTTTCGTAAATTGGACCCCAAATCTAAAATGTTGTACTGCTTCTTACCGAAAGTAGTGCAATTAGTTATCTAAATCAATGAAAAAAACTATATCCGAGGGGTTTGGAACTGGGAGTGAGGGGTTCAATAGCTAAAATCCTATGTGAGGAATACAACATAAGGCTTGAACAAACCAATATTTGTATAGTTCTACTCTTGTATTGAACAAAACTAATATTTGTATAGTTCTACTCTTGGCTTGCCTTAGACATATTGCCAACTAAAGAATCCAATATTTGCAACACACCAACTGATGGTTGGATTTCTTACTCTATAGCATTGACCCTCATCTTCAATGGACATTTCTTATAATAATTCTAATTTTCACAAATCCAACAAATAACAACCTTAATACTATTTTTTTCTTAGATCCATATGATAAATTTATCATGTCCTTAGTGTTATCACATTAATATTTCCTTAATATGTCCAAAATCAAGAGGGATATCACATTAAATTAGGTGGTTGACCACTAATATTGGTAATTGCACCCTAGTCTAATTGTGCATCCAAAACTAAAGATATAATTTTTTTATTTAGAACTTTGCATATGATGATGGACTACTAACTAACAACACGTGCACATGCAACTGAAGGTAAAACTAAACATGTACCTGTTAGATATTTCTTTATCGAGTGAGGAAAGATTAGGAAAAATATAGGTCGTAAATGCGACTGCATCTAGTAGATATGATAAGCAAACAAGGACCAGAGGTGAAAAATTCAGAATAAAATTTTGTAGACGCATGAAATTATTTCTTGTCGAAGGAGGATCATGCTCTTATGATGATGAGAGCATATGAGACATAGAGGTTCCACTCAGGTATAAGCATCTAGTGAAACAATGGGTACCTAAGGAACTACTTCCTATATATGTTGACTTCATTGTTAACAATAGGACATATTGCATTGCACCATCCTCTCTGCATGGCTTGGGGCTATTTTCCATGGATGGAATAATTGTAAAATACAATACAATAACTAAATTGATGGAGTATGTTGGACCATGTTACAATTATAATGATTGGACGCGACTGGTCCAGTACATGAGAAGTATGCGGAGATATGCACTCGCTGCAAATTATATACAACTAATAAACAAGGATAAAAATAAGGGAGCGACTATCTATATTGATGGAAGGACTAAAGCTTCCGACAATATCGTAGGGTTTATAAACAACACACAACCCGGGACAACAAACAAACAACCAAATTTCATATATGAGGGACGTGAAGAGAATCGGGTAGTCATGTGCGCAATAAAAAAGATAGCTCCCAGGGAAGAGTTATTAGTGGATTACCATTTGAATCGAATAGATACATTGACTAATAGTGTGCAGGTTCTTATGCAACACCTCTTTAAGAAACCTCTACTTATTGCATTATATTTTTTTATTATCTTTAACATTGTTGTAAATACTATCTTTAACATTGTTTTTTTGTTATCATTAATAATTTTTTAAATATTTGGGGGTTCTAATTATATTATAATGTGACAGGATGATCGTGGAAAAGGGCCAGCTGCAGAACATGTAAATGATTATCAATTTCCACTTTCATTTTACGTTGTTTTTATTATTTGCTTATATAATTTTATTGAAATAACATTGTTTTTGTTGAAATTATATCCACAGGTCATGTTGATCTTGATTCCACCAATGAGGAGGGGTTTTATTCATCCACTGATCCGATGGTCTTAATAAAAAAAAAGATCATTGAAGCTAACAAGGAACTTGCTAGCTTATTAGATCGTCTAGATCAAACTCCCGACGTCAAAGAAAAGATCAAGCTCCTTATGTCACAACTTAACACATATAAGGTAATAACTATAATTTAAATTGTTTTTTTTTAATGTACTCATATGTTCAATTATGATACTTTGTTCTTTGAATTTTACATTATCTCACGAAAAACATTTTCTTTTTTATAAAGACATTTTTGGAGCTTGTTCAGCCTAGTGTTGGTAGTAGTGGCGCTACAAAGACGCTACAGATTCCTAATGTGAGTGGCCATAAAACTACTAGAGTACTATTTACTTCTCCATCTTCCACACCTAATTTAGATAGGATCCATGACACACACCGCCATACATCTAGACCTCAATCACAGTCTAGAGATGGTGGCAAAGATGAGGATCATGGTGATGTGGTTGAGATGGTTGCATTTCCTGGAGCTAGATGTGTGACAAGCACGGGGACCCTTCCGTGCACATTTTTGGTCGATGATAATGGACTTCCATTAAAACAATCAAGACTCCCAAGTAGTTTTAATTCATATTTTAATCATTTAATGTTGTCCTTCTCATACATAAATCATCTAGATTATTAATTTTAAATTAATGATCATATATTTTTGTGTGTAGGAAACGACCTTTTTTATAGGCACCTAGAGAGCAAGGCCTTGTTGATTTTTGGGGAAACATTATGCATGAGGTGGAATTTCTATAATTACAACCTTAAAAAGGAACTTATGGATTATCTTGAAGGCCTCTTTGGAGTACACACGTTCAATAAAAAAGCGGTCACCTCTACAACGGGTGAATATTTAAAATATACACGGGATGTTTATAAATGAAGCTTGGCAGGAAATCCTAGGTATGAACGTCCTCCCTCAATTCCAGAGAGGGAGTGGAAGGAAATCATTGATGATGAAAAAGAGAAGATTTTGAAAAAATTAGGAGAACAAATAACTGGTACACCAAGCTAAATTACAATTTTTTTATTTCAATACCAGCTTTATTTTTCTTTAGATATAAATAAAAGTGTGGTTGTTATCACTGAAATTTCGTCCGCACAGGGCGACAAGAACTCCGCATCGTCAGCACAGAAAAACAGTCGTTCATGGCACAAGGATTAACTCCACAGCACAGCAAAAAGGTCAAAACTATGCAAAATGGCCAAAAAATTAAAAAGCGCTATGCACCCACTGGGCGCGCGCGCGCACGCGCGCAACATCTT
>SNQJ01S0244449.1:0-13259 GCA_010110895.2 Picea sitchensis
GTGTTCTAATCCTAGGCCATATCAAATACAAATCCCGTGCCAACAAGTCAACACACAGATACAAGCGCAAGCGCCTAACTCTATATTCGATTCGTATAAATATAAGCCTCAGCGTATATAAAATTCATATCTTCTACAATATTGATGCATGTGGGATTTAGTTTATGAAGAAATAAAAAAAATAAAACGCAATGCACAGACAGCTGTCAGGTGCCCGATTTGCAGGCAGAGGAATGCATGCGCAACTGTCCTATGATTGAGGATAGCTCAGATTTTGTAGCGTTTGACAGATCGAAGTCATTGGGCCATGAGGAAGAGCCACTAACAGGTATCATTGCCGCTTGAATGTCAAAGGGAGGTTGTTTCAATTTTCACAGGAAAGATCTGTCTTTTTAGACAGCATGTAAATGCCCAAGTGTTATAGTCTTGCATGTATCGGGTAGAGTTTTTATATACATGGCAACACATCCTTTGAAACTCACGATGAACCTTTTATGATATTGCTAATATCAATGACCATTCCATTTTGCTAGATTATTTTCAAGACAAATCCGGGAGTTAGCAGTGACAATGCAGAATTAAGAGATGAAAATGTTTCTTTGGCATTAGGATCTTTAGATTTTTTCCCTTCATTGCGCTGCTATCTGCCAAGATTTGTAGAGATTGCAGATGCTAATATGGAATAACATGACATGGTCACTTCAGGGTATGACAATCGCGACAACACTAATATCACCTGCGTGGAAGAATGTAGTGGCTTGCGTTGTCTGCAGGTGGCTTGGAAGATTTCTTGCGCAACAGTTTGAATTATTGTCATTCAAATGGAGTTTTGAAAAGTAGGCCTCAAACCATTCGGTACAGATGTTCACTTTGTGTTGAACATTTGATGCCCACCTGTTTATAATTATGTAAAGAAATAAATTGTTCATACAAGGACGAAAAAAGGCTCCAGGCTCTCTTCCAGTTACAAGAATCCAAAATAAGAAGACTAAACAGTGTACAAACAACCAGTGCAACCTACAGGAGATTGGACATTTATATTTGTCTATCGTGGCTTATGAATTTCATTATTAATACACTACTCTTGATCTCTGTAAACATCAGACATCACCATTGTTGAAGAAACAGAAGGAAAGTTACACAAACCTCTTCTGAATGATAGTAGTCAGAATTCGATTACTGAGAAAGAATTAATAACCCCCTATGTTGCAGCAGGTATTCTCAGATTACTGGTCTTGATTGTATTGCATAGATATATATAGACACAGACACAAGAGTCAAAGAGATCAAATTTTGTTGTGGAGAGTCTCCTGGAATTTGAAATAGGTTCAATATCTAATGTGAACAAGTAGGTCTAGCAAGAGATAGAGCATGGCAGCCAGGCAGAAACACAAATGTATTGCAACAGTCAACAAGAAGGTGAAGTTTTTTTCCAGCTTTTATTTTGGTTTTATAGATTTTTGATAAAACTATGCAAAACAACAAGCTACAGGAAGTTGGTAGCGCAAAGGGCAGTTTCATAGTGTATTGTGCTACCAACAGGGTTGCCTTCTGCAAAAAGCAAGCAAAGTCAAAGTGGAACTTTATCTCAGTCAAAGAAGGAATAATTCAAGGGGTAGGTGGTAAAGATGATTTTAGAAGGATTTTATCTTTTCTCAAATGGCTCGAGTGGTAGTTGAAGACTCGGTTGTTGATAGGGATACTTATGCCTTAAAATAGGATCTCATCCTATCTTTTTGTAATCAGATTAGATTTGATTTGATATGTAGCTATTCGATCCATCTTTTGAGGATATCAAGTAAGTTTGTAAAGGCTATTTAAGCATATTGAAATAGCAGTTTTACAGGAGGAAGCAATCCCAAGGATTGTGGCTCGACCTTGGATATTTGACTATTTTTCTTGTATTGGAGACATTATGAATACATGTTGAAACAAAAGCCTCTTTCACTATATTTTGTTCAGTCTTTCCATTTCTTACCTTTTCGTGTTTATAAGTAAATATTATGTGCATTGTTTATTTTTATCTAATGACAGATGACTATCATCTCATCTCTTCATAGATAAGACTAAGCTTATAAGAAACTATGTCTGTTATAGTTAGTCATTCACATGTGCAATTGTGTGTATGTGATTCCACTCATATGATAAGCATTTTTCATACTTCTACATCTTGATTGAACTTTCTGAACAAGTATAATTGAAGGCCTTTTGTGTTTGAGTAAATTCATATGTTTTTGAGTGAATGAGAGCGTTATTAGGTCATCCAACTTCATCCACATTTACATTATTTATTTATTAATTAAGTTACCAAGCTCATTCCCTTTACAGTTAGGGAAAGACTCTTGGAGTGATAACAAATTAGCGTTATTTCCGGGGAACGGAAGTGAGCTGGTTTCCCTAGGAGAACGACACCGATCCTACTTTTGATGGCAGACAAAGGAAGGACACATAATTGACTGTAGCAATCTGCCTGGTGACTGCACGATTAAAGACTCCACTGGGGAGGATCCGGTTGACAGAAAGATGAAAGGGCATAAGGGAAAATCCAAGTATCAGTTTATGAGTCTTCTTCATGAACTGGTGTTGTTCTTTATCATCTCATTCTTTCTTTTCCCTTCACGTATCAAAAGGATCATATTATGTTTCATATATTCGGATGATCATCAGCCTTCTTTTATTTATCCATCTTTAGAAGAAGAAGATATGCACGCTGCTTGTATTGTAGATATTTATTCAGTATCTTTACCTGAGCCAGTTCATAAAGATGATCATTGTATTCAAATCTCTCTTGAATATGATCAGCCATGTAACCTCGAGGAGATTGAAGTTGTTTCAAAACCTATCTATATCTCATCACCTTTTGTTTTTATTATTTAGCCTTCCAATCAACTTGTTTATCCTCATGATCAGCCCACTGCTTTTCAAACTAAAATCAGAAATAAGTTGTTTAAACCTTGGAGGTTGCCATATTTCCTTAACCCTTATCCTCTTGATTTCTTTGAGTATCTTCTCCAGTTTTCTGGAGAAGATCATATTTTAGGTGAGAGGCACTTGGAAGCCTTCGAGAACTTTCTTGATCAATTCAAGATTATTCATGATGATGTTATTATGAGATTGTTTTCCAAAACTTTGTTCAAAGATGTTGTAGTATGGTTTAAGAATTTGAGGGTTGATTCAATTGGTTCTTGGATCGAGTTGTCTAAATCTTTTTCAAAGCACTGGGGTGAAAACAAATCTTTTGATTTATACCTCGCTGAGTTTTATGCCTTGAGAAGAGACGAGGAAGAAGCTTTGTCTATCTTCAACAGAAAATCTTATAACACTTATCATAGCATGCCCTTGGAGATACGGCCTATTGAGATCACTGCCATGGTATACTATGTTATGGCGCAATATTTAAAGCTTGTCCTTCTCCTATTAGAAATGAGGTCTTCATCCTTAGCATGTTTATTTGAATATGCCCAAGAAATTGAGGAGAACATCCATGCTTCTCAGAGAATTCGAGATCCAGTTTACTTTGAAGATCTGCATGCACATGAGCAAGGAAGTTGTCAGTATGTTTCAATTTTTGAGCAAGAAGACAGTGAGTATGAAGCAGATCTTGAATAACAGAAAGAGTGTGAGTATATGTCAAATTGGGAATCAAATTTTCCAATGTTTGCAGATGCTCCTATGGAGAGGCATGCATGGCAAGTTGATGATCAGTATTGCAACCATTTTGATCATGAGGTAACTAATGATTACCTAGGTAATTACATGTTTCTAGTTGATAATGATCAATATGATTTAAACCCGGTTTTATCATCATCTTGTGATCATGATTTTGAAGAGAGAGTTGTTGCTACTAATGATCAAGATTCGATCACAAGAGAGTTAGAGGGTCATCAGTCTTCCAACAAAGAAGTAATCATGGACGAGGCTTTCATGGATCAACATGCTTTTGATTTCAGTTTTAAAGATCCATTTGCAGCCTTGATAAAGTCATATGATTCAAAGTACATGAAAATTTCATATTTCTTTTACTCATCATCACTTCTGGGTGAGTCTTGTTCCCTGAAGGAGTTTTTATCATTGTTGTTACATTTCAGACATCATCTATTGGTCAGTGGTATGGACGAAATATTTTCAGTTTTGAAGCTACTTGAATGGTTGTTATGGAAGCCTTCATTTACTTGATCAAGTTGCAAATCTGGTTAGAGTAGGGTAATGTAGGAAATAAGCTCGCTTCCCAAGCATGTGCTTTCCTTCAAAATTGCAGAAATAGCAGTTAGTTTGTTGGAATAAAGGCAGGTTTTGAAAGAAGTTCAGAAAATGGTTTTACAGTTGACTCTATATCCCAATGGACAAGGCGACTGGAACTACTAAGCTCTTGGAACCTCGCAGGGAGGTCTCCATCCCAGTTGGAGCCAGATGTTAGCACTCAAAATGTATTGGTAATTCTGAGAGCGTTTTCATCAATTTGTATTTGATTTGTCGATTTCCTAGATCTTTTGGCCAGTGAAATAACTTCCAAATCCTTCATCAAGCCCACATTGATCACTTTTTCCCAAGATTTTCTTCTAACTTGCATTCCAAAATACAATAATTGTCTTTTGCCTAAAAACCTAGTTTATTGTATTTCTTTATATTTTCAAATAAAAATATTTTTTTATTTCAAAATTCTATTTGTAAAAAATATATATCTTTATTTGCAAAATTTTATAAAAAAATGGTGTGTGCACGAGTGTTCTAATCGTAATCCATATCAAATGTCATATCAAAGCCAAATACTGTGTCCACAAGTCAACACACAAATCCAAGCGTAAGTGCGGAACTCTATATTCCATTCACCTCATCGATATATCAATATAAGCCTCAGTGCATATAAATTTCATATCTTCTACAATCTCGATGCATGTGGGATTTAGTTTATGAGAAAATAAAAAAAATAAAACGCAATGCATAGACAGTTGCCAGGTGCCCGATTTGCAGGCAGAGGAATGCAGGTGCAACTGTCCTATGATTAAGGATAGCTCAGATTTTGGAGCATTTGACAGATCGAAGGCATTAGGCCATGAGGAAGAGCCACGAACAGGTATCATCGTCGCTTGAATGTCAAAGGGAGGTTGTTGCAATTGTCATAGGAAAGCTCTATCTTTTTAGACAGTCTGTAAATGCCCAAGTGTTATAGTCTTGCATGTATAGGGTAGAGTTTTTTATATACATGGAAACACATCCTTTGAAATTCACGATGAACCTTGTATGATATTGCTAATATCAATGACCATTCCATTTTGCTAGATTATTTTCAAGACAAATATGAGAGTTAGCAGTGACAATGCAGAATTAAGAGATGAAAATGTTTCTTTGGCATTAGGATCTTTAGATTTTTTCCCTTCACTGCGCTGCTATCTGTCGAGATTTGTAGAGATTGTAGATGCCAATATGGAATAACATGAAATGGTCACTTCAGGGTATGACAATCGTGATAGAACTAAGATCACCTGTGTGGAAGAATGTAGTGGCTTGCATTGTCTATAGATGGCTTGGAAGCTTGCTTGCACAACAGTTTGAATGATTGTCATTCAAAGGGACTTTTGAAAAGTAGGTCTCAAACCATTCAGTACAGATGTTTGATGTGTGTTGAACAGTCGTTGCCCACCTATTTATAATTATGTAAAGAAAGAAATTTTTCATACAAGAAAGAAAAAAGGCTTCAGGCTCTCTTCCAGTTACAAGAATCCAGGATAAGAAGACTAAACAGTGTACAAACAACCAGTGCAACCTATTGTTAATGTTTATGCCATTATTATAGTTCTTTGCATTTCATAAGATAAGAGCATAATAAGAACAAGATCACTGAGAAATACACATTCACAAGAGACACAACATTTATCCTGGGAAACCCTCTAGGGGAAGAAAACCCAGCAATGCAAAACTTCCTTATCATAAATATTAACTTACAGTATTCGAGAGATAACTCAAACCAATACAAATTCCCTCCCTCAAGAGATGTACCACCTTCTTCTCCTCTCTCAACTTATGAAATGCCACACTTACCTCATGGAAATGCGCGACAGGGTGGGGAGGAATTAGCCGCCCTAAGTGAGGTTATAGCCTCAATTTATATCAATCGTACGTGTGAAGGGTCCACCATCTGTGAGGAGACCCTCATCTCACTCGGGTGGGTAAACCCACCTTTAATTGATAAGGCCTTCCGTACCTGTTGTTGGGGCCAACTTCTTAATGCACTTTGTAATTGTTAAATTGACCAATCCATAGCGGGTTTGATCCTTATACAATTACCGACATGGTCAATCCTCAATGGGATTAATCAACAATAATAATAATAATAATGACATGATTAATCCACAATGGGATTTAATCCGTATGTGACATGATGATTAATCCACAATGAGGTTAATCCAATAACAAAATAATAATAAGAATGCTCTTAGCGGTTGTGTTGCTTACTCCCCTTAGGTAACAACATCAGGTGAGAGGTTTGCATCATCAGTGGGATCTGGAGGACGGTATCATCAATATCATCTTGAAACATTGTCTAGCACATTTTACAGGTCCTTCGGGAAGTTTTCTTCATCTGACAACATCATCATTCTGAGAAAAGTGCTATCATCATCACCGCATCAATTATGTCGGTAAAATGAATTACCTCATCACACTAGAACGGCATCCATGATGCTACACTATCTCCAATGTCTAGCGGTTAAGTTGGTAGCTGTCGGATCCGCATCTTGCTTTCTGATCTAATAGCCGTTAGGAAAGTAATATCATCATCTAAACTGCGTCTAACAACGGGGTTAGAAGTGAGGAATTATATTTCTTTACGTCTAACAATTAGGTCTTAAGCATGACTCATCTTGCGCTACGTCTATAGCGAGGTCAAAAGCAAAGGAACACATCAACATCTCACTTCGATCTAACAGCGAGGTCGGAAATTACAGGGAATCACAGCGTCATGCTTTCGTCTAACAAGCGGAATTGAGGAAAACGCGCTGACTCATCTTGCTTTACGATCCCAATTGGAGGTCGGAAGCAAGGAACCATCGACATTATGATTCACGTCTAACAGCGGGTCAAAAGCATAACCCATCTTGCTACGTCTAACAACGAGGTGAGAAGCAAGGATCCTGCAATCGGCATGCTATGTCTAATAGCGAGGGTCGAGCATGACTCATCTTGCTACGTCTAACAACAAGGTCGGAAGCAAGGATCCTGACGCTGCTTTCGTCCGCGGTGAGGTCAAAGCATGACTCATCTGCTTTCACGATCTGACAGCTAGGTCAGAAGCGAGGATCACATGGCGTCATGTTTTAACTCTAACAGCGAGGTCAGAAGCATGGCCCATCTTGCTTCCCAAAATCTAACGGTGAAGCAAAGGGCCATCCCCTTCCCCACTTCGAGGGGAAGGTGGGACAATACCAAGCTTATCGAAAGTGTTTCCAAACTTTACATAGGATAGAGGCGAAGTCAACACATCGGTAACTTGTTCATCCGTACTAATACAATGTCGCGGAGCTTCAGGCTCTCTACATTACCATGTCGCGAATGAAATGATAGTGGATCTCTATGTGCCCGATACAGCCGTGGAACCACGGAGGATTCTCGTCGATACGACTTTGATTATCACATAGAATCGTGGTTTCTCTAAATGTCTTCAAATCAAATAGACCTGTCAACAACTTCGAATCCATATAGCTTCCGCGGCCGGCTAAGCGAGAACATGTGACAATGTATACGCTTCGATAACAATAGATTGCTTCCCTACTACGCCATGAGATCATAGGCGATCCCAAAGTGACAACATCGGAAGTGTTGTTTTTATTGACTAGCGCTTCGCCCAATCGCATCGATTATATCACTCAATGTAGAGTCGCGGTCTCCATCGCCGTGAGACCATAATCCATTGTACCCTTAAGGTACCTCTCATCACATGTTTTGCAACCAATACGTGAACCGCGTCGGGCTCCCGGCCCGACTCAAGGTGTTCCAGCACCATGTCTTCTATGGCTAGTCATTACCGTTAAGGTACATGACGATCCAATAATGCAATGCGTACGAGGTGGCATCTATCAAATCGACAAAGTGTCGGTATTGACTTCGACTTTGCTTCCATGGGTGTATTCATGGACTTGCATTTGAGCATGAATCTCTTCAAGATTTGATCGTGTACTTCCTGGTTAAGGAAGGTGTACTGGGACTCACGATAAGCGCACCTCAGACCCACAGAAATAATGCATTAGGCGAGGTCTTTCAAACGGCAAGTCTCTGTTTGCATTCAGCGATGAACTTTTCTTCTCCGGTTAAGAATAGCTCATCACTGCGATAATAGTGATGCGGTTCATTCTCCATGATCTTAGCGAAGTAGAGATTGAATGCGCTTTACTTTCTTGAGTGAAATGAAGCTACGTCAAGCGTCTATCACGACCATACCAACTCGGGAGCTTGCTTCAATCGATATAAGGCTTTCTTCAGTATTGAGACATATTCTTCAACCTCAAATCCTTGAGTTTGCTCTATATACCCTTCAATGATACCATTGTGAAAATTTGTCTTCACATCCATCACGGTGCGGCTTCCATTTCATCTTGGTAGCAAAAACTATAATGGTTTACGTCCGGAAGTGTCGACCGACCCGAATGTCTTCATAGTGGGTTTTGCTATACAGGAAAAACCGGCGACAAATCTTGCTTTATATTTCTCAATGCGCCATCAGCGGCATGTTTTATCTTGAATAACCATTTCGATGATACCACATCCTTACTTTACGATTACGGGAACAACTTACATCAATCTTTATTATGGATTGGTATTCCTCGTATCATGGCATCGCCTTACATTCCTTCTAGCCGGGGACCTCTTTAAAGTATGTAGGTTCTTCATCAAGAAAATTGCACATCAAAGCCCGTGTGGCTGGAGAATGTCTTTGGTTTCTTCACTTGTCTTGTGGTTCCTTACGGAACACCATACTTCTCTCCCATCTTGAATAAGCTCTCTTGCCAATGAGGGGCTTTTATGGGAGAAGGTCAGCGAGGAGGTTCTTGAAATTATGTTATATCGTGGTCTTCAGGAGTCTCCTCATCGAGAAGCTTCTTCTGGAGTTACGCAGCCTCACGGGAATTTCCCTCACGGATTATGTCGTCTTGGGATTTATGGGTTCCTCTTCACATACCTCTCTTCAAAGCAGCATCTTCTCGATTTCTTAAGTGCATCTTCTTCATCAAGGTCATGTCCTAGCTGATTTTAATATGGCGGTGACCATGTAATATGGTCCCAGAAGACCTTGGATACCTCCATTATCCCACAAATATTCCTTCCTTCTTCGGGAGGGTTTCGACTTGTTTCTTTTCTCTTTTGGTATATGGATAAACAATGGGCAGGTCAAATATTTTGAGATGGCTTACCTCTGCCTTCTTCAGGTGGTATCTCTTACGGGGTCTTGGGCTAGTACACTATGGGATAGTCTATTCTTTACATAAGCGGTACCATGGTTGCTTCTTGCATAAGCACATTGGAAGATTTTGATTGTGGATCATGGTCTTCACAACTGTATGTCGTTATGTTCTTCCTTTCGGCTTAGTTTTGTTGGAGATCTTGATCCCAACATCTTTGCGAATATTCACAAATTCTTTTGAGGCATATTTTCCTCCATTATCAGCTGAGTATCTTAATCTTCCTGAAGGTTCTCTTATGAAGGCTTTGAATTCCTTGATCTTGTTGAACACTTTGGAAAATATCTAGTTCTTTTACGGGAATAATCATTAATGAGTGATACATGGTATACATACCCATTAATGGAGGGATGATGGCATTGGGCCACATACATCACGAATGAATGAGTTCTAGGACTCCTTACGCCTTGTTGTCCCTCTTGAGCGGGTTCTTGATGTTCTTCCCTTAGCAACATCCATTGCATATGCCTTCATGATCCTGCTTCGGTTAATTGCTTTGTGTGACTTTGCATATGTATGAGCACCTTGGTTGATGTGGGGTAATCTTCTAGAGTTCACATAGGATTCTTCAATAGCGTGGGTCATGGCAACAGGTGACCCACCTTCTTTTCCATTGATGATTGCTTCGTTTTATGATCTCTCCTTTAGCATGTTGCCTTAACGCAACCGGCTATATACTTCCTCTAAATGCGACACAGAGAAAGGTCAAAAAACAACAAGCAAGAATAATATCCTTCTTGATAATATAAAGCGTCCATATACGAACAATAATCATCACAATATGCTAGTGATATTACTTATAATTTAGCAAAAGATTAAGGTAAGGAATACAATGCGAAATGGGTCAACACTCTCTTGGTGTTGTGATCAAGCATTCTTCCACGACAATGCGAAACTAACACCACGAGGTTTCTCCTAGAGGAGGTGTTAGTCTTATCAGGCAAAATATTTACATCTATATTCTCACATGCTATCAGAATTATATTACTACGACGATTGCTATCTCAACTAAAGTCGTGCTTGTCATGTGTACCTTTGGATCTTGATTAATCAAACTGGAGCCTTGTCCTCACTCAAGAATGTGTGATTTCTTTTCTTCGGGTCTCCTTCACTCAAGTGATCAGTGATTTCTTCAACCTATCTTTTTTACTAAGACAATACACTAACTTGACAAAGGTTAGGTTAAGGACTCTATGATCAACTTTTAATGCCCTAATAGTTTGATCATGAAGCTTCAACAGCTAACAACTTGATCAAGATAATTTCATAACAAATAGATGCATATTAGAGATAATCACACTTTGGGTTGCATCATTCCTCTGAATGTGTGTTGGATCTTGAGATCCTTAAGGATCTGTAATAAAAGATCCCTTCTCACCGTCTCTTTAGGGTTTAACCATTATGTATGTGAGTACCTTACCTCCGGATAACGCTGCGGTGGTAAACGGTAATCATTATGAAAGCATAGGGTGATTGCAAAGCGGTTCCTACAGTACATAAGCTGCAAGCGCAGCAGTGCTGGCTGCTGGTTGGTATATTTTGCAACTACAACAGGGTTTTATGAAACCTAATTTTTTTCAAACCAATTTTTGAAATTTTGATCGGAGGATAAGATGCACTTGGTAGAAGGCGAGCTAGGCTGAAGTGCGGTTGGAATTTCAAAATCAACTTTACCCCTTCAAATCTGATCTGCGGATTTACGGGTGCTTCTAGTTTGCAATTACGGCAGTGCCACGGTACTCTCTAGTACTTGGTGCTACGGTTTTACGGTACACTTTTGAAACTAGGGTTTCCTTTTGGAATACAGCCCTTTGAAAGGTCGCTCGGGTGCCAAGAAATGAGTCCTTGAGGAGGCGTAACTTTCGGTGTTAGGTAAAGAAATACTCACTTTTGAAAAACTAGTACTGGGAGTACGGTAGCGATTGACGTTTTCCTCTCTTACACAAATTGTGCTTTCTTCAGGTTGGCTCGATACCATGTTAATGTTTTATGCCACTATTATAGTTCTTTGCATTTCATAAGATGGGGAAACATAGTAAAGAGCAGAGATCCGAAGTAATGCATTCATAAGGGGGCACAACATTTATCCTAGGAAACCCTCTATAGGGGAAGAGCCATTAAAGTATATCATAAACCTTATACAATGTTCAAGGATAACTCAAACCAATACAAAAGTCCTCTCCATTCGAGATGTACCCTTCTCCTCTCCAACTTGTAAATGCCACTTGCCTCATAAGAGAAATGAGCAAATTGAAGTATGACAAGTGAGGCACTAGCCTCTTATTTATATCAATGCAGCGCGTGTGAAGAGTCACCATCTAGCGGGGCCGACCTCTCACTGGTGGGTAAACCCACCTTTAGTGTAATTCTAGAGCCTTCCATTACTATAAGCGTTGGGGCCGGCTTCAATGCGCACTTTGGCGGTATGGAGTGATGATCATAAAGGGGATTTGGTCCTTATACAATTACCGACATGATTAATCCTCGATGGGGAGTTAATCTAATAACAATAATAATGACATGACTAATCCAAAATGGGGATTAATCAAATAACAATAATGATAATAATGACATGATTGATCCGATGGGGTTTAATCCAATAACAAAATAATAATAAGAATGCTCTTAGCGGTTACATTATTTCAACACCCTCTGAGAGAACTTGGACATTTTATATTTGTCTGGGTGGCCTTATGAATTTCATTATGAATACACTACTCTTAATCTTTTCAAACATCATAAAGCACCATTGTTGAAGAAATAGAAGGAAAGTTACACAAACCTCTTTTGGTTGATAGTAGTCATAATTATGTTACTGAGAAAGAATTAATAACCCCCTATGTTGCAGCAGGTATTCTCAGATTACTGGTCTTGATTGTATTGCACAGAAATAGAATAATTATGTTACTGAGAAAGAATTAATAACCCCCTATGTTGCAGCAGGTATTCTCAGATTACTGGTCTTGATTGTATTGCACAGAAATAGATAGACACAGACACAAGAGTCAAAGAGATCAAATTTTGTTGTGGAGAGTCTCCTGGAATCTCAAATAGGTTCGATCTCTAATGTGAACAAGTAGGTCTTGCAAGAGATAGAGCATGGCAGCCAGGTAGAAACACAAATGTATTGCAGCAGTCAACAAGAAGGTGAAGTTTTTTTTCCATCTTTTATTTTGGTTTTATAGCTTTTTGACAAAACTATGCAAAACAACAAGCTACAGGAAGTTGGTAGCGCAAAGGGCAGTTTCATAGTGTATTGTGCTACCAACATGGTTGTCTTATGCAAAAAGCAAGCAAAGTCAAAGTGGAACTTTATCTCAGTCAAAGAAGGAATAATTCGAGGGGCAGTTGGTAAAGATGATTTGAGAAGGCTTTTATCTTCTCTCAAATGGCTCGAGTGGTAGTTGAAGACACAATTGTTGATAGGGATACTTATCCCTTAAAATAGGATCTCATCCTATCTTTTTGTAATCAGATTAGATTTGATTTGATATGTAGTTATTTGACCCATCTTTTGAGGATCTCAAGTAAGTTTGTAAAGGCTATTTAATCATATTGAAATAACAGTGTTATAGGAGGAAGCAGTCCCAAGGATTGTAGCTCGACCTTGGAGATTTGACTATTTTTCTTGTATTGGAGACATTATGAATACATGTTGAAACAAAAGCTTCTTTCACTATATTTTGTTCATTCTTTCCATTTCTTACCTTTTCGTGTTTATGAGTAAATGTTATGTGCATTGTTTATTTTTATCTAATGACAGATGACTATCATCTCATCTCTTCATTGATAAGACTAAGCTTATAA